>CAOJBI010734059.1:0-11035 GCA_948277035.1 Euphorbia corollata
TGATGAATCTATGAAGGACCGAGAGGTGAAATAGGTTTATTAATGATAGAAACTAAGTTAGCCTAGTAAGCAACTTAGGGGAATTAGGTTAAGATACATTGGATCTATGTTGTTGATTAAGTATTGATGCATTATGCTTGGAAGATGGGCTTAGGTTGTTAATGGGAAGGTTGAGCATGTATCTTTGTACATTGTTATTAGCTTTAGTTTACTTTGTTGCATTTAATTTTATGTAATTAAATCCACAACCAACAACCCATAGATACAGAAGATCTTCTGAACCAGTCTAGCAGGAAGATCTCGAACTGTTTATGCTTGCTCCTCGAGGAATACGACAATTGTGCTTACCACACTACAATAGACCCTAGTACACTTGCTAGGTAGTATATTTAGGAAGCAACAGATTTGCTACTCGGTTTAGCTCCACAAAGAGATTTATTATAGAAAAATCAAGAAAATGATATTTTTAACATATCAAACCAACCGTAAAGTGACACATAGCATTAAAAGGGTAAACTATTGCACTTTTTACAATTTAAAAAAGTTATTTAGAATTTTTAGAAGTAAAAAAAAAAAATAATGTTTAGGGACAAGTTTAGGTAACTTCCCGATGTATTAAGCCCCTTTTAAACCAAAGTTCACTTATATCATAATTTTTTATATCAAGCACATTTCTACGTGCTTATGCATTTATTAATTTGTGACACTGTATTTTTGGTTTTCATTAAAATTTAGTGGATTTCATTTTACATGGTGTACTTTTGGTTTTCATTAAAATTTAGTGGATTTTATTTTACATGGTGTAGTTTATATTGCAATATTATATTATCGACTTATTAACGCATTAAGTTCAATTTAAAAAATATTATAGTTCTTATTAAGAAAAGCTATGATACTAATATGGTTAAAAAAAACTACAAGTTCATATTTTTATACATTATTTATAAATCTTTAATCTTTAAAATATTTAGAAAAATTAATATTCTAATGGAAATGAAATATTGGTGGAAAAAACAGATTAAACTATTTTGAAAACTTATTTTAAATTAAAAAATATGGAAAAAAAACCACATATATCAGAAATATTAACGAAATCAAGCGAATAAAAGAGAGAGAGAACTTTCAAATTAGAAAAAATCGGGAGAGCACATGTGGCTGGCTTCACGAAACCCTACCTGTGGCGAGACGGCAGGATTAAATCGGAGGCCTCCATGGCCGGATGGTGGTGATGCCCCACAGGGGTTAATTAAATAGATCATCACAAGACTTAATGGAAGATGATGGAGAGATTCCAGAGGGGAACATCGAAAGGCCAATGGGTGCTAATCCGTCTTCGGGTGGAACGACCTTTAAGGCCGACACCCTCTTGAATGCGAATAAAGGTGGGAAAATGGCGGAAGATGATAGTGATATTCCTCTTCTGGATAGTGACATTCACATCTGCCCACGGGAAGATATTACGGCCATCTCTTTTTCAGATCGTGTGAATGATATCATTGAGGAAAAGATGAAACAAACAGTTTTTGTAAAGTTGATGGGACGTAGCATTGGTTATAGAACCCTTCAAGCACAAGTGTTGAGGATTTGGAAACCTAGTGGTGTCTTTTCTATGGTTGATGTCGGATTCAACTTTTTCATGATTCGTTTCGGAAGCAGAGTGTATTACCACAAGGCGTTGCTTGATGGCCCTTGGACGATCTTTGGACACTACTTTGCTGTCCAACCATGGGCATCAAACTTTGAACCGTTGAAAGCTACTATTAGTTCGACGGTGGTTTGGATTAGATTTCCTGGACTCCCGATTCAATACTATATCCCGAGTGTTCTTAAGGCCATAGGTGGTGTGATTGGAAATGTCATGAAGGTTGATAGGATTACGGAAACGAGTTCTAGAGGACGGTATGCCAGAATTGCTGTGGAAATTGATTTAACCAAACCTCTTGTTTCTAGAATTGAACTTGAGGAGAAAATCCAATTAGTTGAGTATGAAGGGCTACCAAATATTTGCTTTTGTTATGGTATATATGGGCATGTGAAAGAAAACTGCACCAATCTAAAACATACTGATGAGGTCGATTCGGATAAAAGAGATGGGCAGCAAAATGAGGACCCATCTGTAACTAATACAAGGAATACCTCATACGGGCCTTGGATGCAAGTGGGGAGAAGGGGGCTAAGGAAAGTCAATGAATCTAAGAGGGGAGTCAATGCAAAATCAAACTTTATGCCAGGGGAGAATGAGAGGGCAAATGACATGGGGTCTAGATTTCAGCTTCTGGATAAGAATTCTATGGACTCTTTAAGGGTTCAAGAAGAGGACATGGTGGAGGAGAATGTTAAAATTGGTGACTCTTTAAATCTAAGTGCTGGTAATGGTGACGGTTGATATTCAGAATGATCGGCCTGATCCAAGTATAGATAGAGTCAGCATGGCTATAGAGGATTACAAGATTCAGGAGGATGAATTAATCAACACTTCAAAAGGTGGTGATGATGCAATTCACATAAGTGTGGATGCTGAAGGCTCAAGGGTTCATAATAGGATTCCTATCTCGGAAGTTTCTAACAAGCTATATGGGTTAAATTCAGAGAGTCATTCGGTTGTTGTGGTTCACTCAATCTATCCTCCTAATTCTATGATTTTAGGAAAGGAAAATTCAATCCTCAACGATAATTTGGATCAGAATTGCAAAACTAATGTTAGAAATGCCCCAGAAAAGAAGCGGAAGAGTAAACTTGGGGTTACGGTCGCCAAGCAAGGAAGGATAACCAAGTTAACAAAAAATGTATCGAATTGGTTATGAATGGCAAGGGTTATGATGCAACCTCGGTTGATGCCTTGGTCATGTTAGATGATGATAAGATAGTTGAAGAGGAGGTTGAGGGGGATGGAATACATGTGCAATAGGTTGTTGTAAACTTAAGGTTGTTATTCCCTTTCTCTCGAATTTTTAAATGGATTTACGAATTACTATTTGGAATGTTCAGGGAGCATGTAGCATGAAATCAATAATGAAGGAATTGATTTGCAATCATAACCCTTTGATCGTGGTGATATTGGAGCCAAGAGTTAGTGACAAAGTGGCTAATAGGGTCATCAGTAGCCTTCATTTTGAAAATTCTCATAGAGTGGAGGCGATTGGGTTCTCAAATGGTATTTGGTTGTTGTGGAACAATACGGTGTCTGTTGATATTGTGGAAAATAATTGCCAATTTATCCATTGTTTTGTTAGGAAGGGGGATTTAGATGTTGGTTTATTTACGGCAGTCTATGCTTGTCCGAGTCCTGTGGGCAGGCGAAGCTTGTGGATGGATTTAGACAGAATTGCGGTTGCAGTTTCAAACAACTGGCTGATCGTAGGTGATTTTAATACGCTCTTGTTTAACACTGATTACAAAGGTTGCAGGTCTTCGAGATCTCGAGTCTTCAACGGGTTTAAGAACGTAATTCAATCTAATGGGCTTTTAGATCTGGGATTTTCTGGGTCCAAGTTCACGTGGAGAAGAGGTTTGCTATTTAAGAGATTGGACCGTGCCTTTGGCAACATGGCATGGGTCTAGTCTTTTGGTTGCACTTCTATCAAACATCTCGCGAGGATAGGTTCTGATCACTGTCCCCTTCTTATTTCTGTTGGGAACTCAAGAAGGGGTGGATTGAAACCATTCCTGTTTTTAAGATGCTAGTTGGATCATACAGAGCTTAAGAATACGGTTCTGGAGGTGTGGGATCAACAATAAACAATTAGTTGGAACTTGAATTGTGTAGCGGAGACCCTTCGAGTTTGGAACCGGGGGGTGTTCGGTAATATAATTTATAGAAAACGGAAGCTCGAAAATCACATTGCGGGAATCCAGCGGGCTATGGATAATAGATTGTAGAATAGCTTAATATCCCTAGAGAAAGAGTTAGTTGCGAGCTATGAACTGATTCTTCTTCAAGAGGAGAATTTTTGGCATCAAAAATCAAGGAAGGATTGGATGTATTTTGGGGACAAAAATTGAAAGTTTTTTCATAATTCTGTTGTTGTTAGGAGAAAAAAGAATAGAATTGTGGTGTTGAATTTGGAATGCGAGTGGTGTTCTAATGAGGAGAAATTAAAGCAAGCTGCAGTGGATTATTATAAAAAGCTTTATACCTAGGAGGGTGATATGGCTACCTCTGGTGATGGTGATAACGGGGTTAGCGGGAGATACTTTCGTGGCTGTTTTCCTAGCCTAGATCCTCGGAATATCGACAAGTTGAACTGTGATGTCTCTAATAAGGAAATTAGGAATGCCTTGTTTCAAATGCATCCTTGGAAAGCGCCTGGACCAGATGGATTTCAAGCTGGATTCTATTAAAAATTTTGGGGTGATATTGGACCCCAATTTTTCTCATTTGTTCGAAAAATTTTTGAGGGTGAATGTATGGACGAGTGGTCAAACAGAACTCTTATAGTTATGATCTCGAAGAATGACAATCCTCAAACATTTTCGGAATTCAGACCTATAAGTTTGTGTTCGATGATTTATAAGCTTGTTACCAAGGTGATTGCGAATAGATTAAAAGAGATAATGCCTCATTTGATCCTCCCTAATCAATCAAGCTTCTTTCATGGGAGACACATCACTGATAATGTTCTCATTGCACATGAGATTATGCACTCTATGAACGTAAAGAAAGGTCGAGGGAAGATGATGGCTGTGAAGATTGATCTTGAGAAAGCCTATGATCATCTACGGTGGGAGTTTATTGAGGATACGTTATTAGATGCCGGAATTCCTCCTAGATTGGTTCGAGTTATCATGGGTTGTATTTATGGTTGTAGTGTACAGGTTCTTTGGAACGGAGAGCTTTCTAATTCCTTTAGGCCTTCTAGAGGGGTTCGCCAAGGGGATCCGCTCTCACCTTATCTGTTTGTTCTTTGCATCGAGAGACTCGCTCATGGATTTGGTAGGGCTATGGAGAAGGTGAGCTGGAATCCAATTACTTTGTGTAGAAATGGTCCACCATTGTCTCATATTTTCTTCACTGATGATCTGCTTCTTTTTGCAAAGGCTAGTCATGAACAAGTGCAACAAGTAAAGGATGTGCTTGATTATTTTTGTCTCTTTTCGGGAGCGAAGGTTAATGTAAATAAGTCTAGCGTTATTTTCTCTAACAATACTCCTAAAGCTTTGGGAAGAGATATTGCTACAGGGATTGAGTTTAAAGTTGCCAATTCCCTTTGTACCTATTTAGTGGTGCCATTTTCTGAAGAAAGATCGAAGATTAGGAAGTATGGTGGACTTATTGAGAAAATTCAGATGAGACTTAATGGTTATGCTTCAAAATCTTTGACTCGGGCGGGCAGATTAATGCTTATAAAATCTGTCCTTTGCTCCCTTCCCTATTATTTAATGCAAACAGCTAAGATACCAACGTCGATTTGTGGTCGAATTGAGAAGATTATCATATCGTTCTTATGGGGCAGCAATGGAGAGACTCGCAAAATTCATTTGGTGGACTGGGATTCAGTTTGCAAGCCTTTATATTATGGAGGCCTTGGAATTAGAAAGCCCAAGCTCATGAATACCTCTTTTCTCATGAAGCTTGGCTTTTCACTTATGTCAAAAAGAGATTCTCTTTGGGCTAGGGTTATTTTGAGCAAATACAGATGCTCCAACTTCTTTTCTGTAACTATTAGGAAAGGACAAATTTGTTCTAGGGTATGGTGTGCTCTTGTGCTAATCAAAGAGGATGTTCTCATGGGATCCCAGTGATGCGCAACTATAGGTGAATCGATCAGCTTCTGGTGTGATACTTGGGTGGGTGATTTAGGTCCCCTTCATCTCCTTGCTTATGGTCCTATTCCGGAATCTGATTTGGATGTAAGGGTTAGTAATATGATTAACCAGGATAGCAATTGGAAGTGGCATCTAATTGAAGGTAAAATTCCTATTTCTAGCCTTTATCTTATTGCTGCGTGTCATGTTAAACCTTCGCGTGAGGATCATGATGTCTGCTATTGGAATGGGACCTCTTCTGGGTGTTTCTCTGTCAAATCAGCTTATAATTTTCTGGCAGAGGAAGACGAGCAGACTGGTATGGCGGATTGGAAATCCATTTGGAAATGGAGCGGACCGGAAAGAATTAAATCTTTCTTATGGCTTTGTATTCAGAATAGATTACTCACTAATATGGAACGATTTAGACATCATTTGATTGATTATAATTGTTGTCCGCGTTGTAATGTTTGTGAGGAGAGTATTTTGCATATTTTAAGGGACTGTCCTTATGAGATTAATGTTTGGAATAAGTTAATTAGGCATGAGAATTGTATAGCCTTTTTTCAAGGTGATTTAATTAATTGGTTGAGCACTAATCTTTGGAAAAGTGGTGAAGCAGATTGCAATAATTGGAACCTTCTTTTTGGTGTTATTTGTTGGTTAATATGGAAGAGTAGAAATGCTTTTGTTTTTGAAGGTACCCGACGTGACGAGGGTGCGTTGATTAATCATGCTTATAGTATTGTTAAAGCATGGAAGGAGGCAGCTAAGGATTCTCATTGT
This sequence comes from Euphorbia corollata, assembly GCA_948277035.1. Lineage (NCBI taxonomy): Eukaryota > Viridiplantae > Streptophyta > Magnoliopsida > Malpighiales > Euphorbiaceae > Euphorbia > Euphorbia corollata. The sequence continues at coordinate 6,532 of CAOJBI010734059.1, forward strand.
ACTGCACCTCGTCGGGAATGGAAGCTTTTTGGGTGGCAAAATCCGGCGGTGGGTTGGGTTAAATTGAACTCCGATGGGTTAGTTCGGGGTCGGGACTTCAAGGCTTCTTCGGGTGGAATAATGAGGGATGCTAATCGCATGTGGATTGGGAATTATGCGTGGAATATTGGTCTACGCTCTATAGATAAAGTTGAACTTTGGGGAGTTATTGATGGACTCATCTTTGCTTGGAACAAAGGTTTTAGACATGTGTTGGTTGAAGTTGACAGTAAATTTATAGTGGATGTGGTTAATCTAGATGAGGTTGGAAACAATTCTTACCATAGCCTTGCCAAAAGTATTAAAGGGTTACTCTCTCGGTCGTGGGAGGTTCGGGTTGAGCATACCTACCGAGAAGGGAATAGATGTGCGGATCGAATGACGGCTTTAGGGGCTTCACTTCCTTTGGGTGAACACTAATTTAACGACCCTCCTACGGGTTTATCCTCTCTTCTAATCGACGACCTTTTAGGCGTCTCTTTCCCTAGACTTAGTTTAGTCTAGTTGGTGTTTTTCTTGCTTTCTCTACCAAAAAAAAAAAAGAAATATTAAATCTGCCACCCACTTAGATCCACAAAGAAATTTAACATAGTCAACTCAATTAGGAATTCTACATTTAAAGAGTGATTTTAAACCCGGATTAAATACTTATTTATCAACTTAGTTCAAAAATAATAATTTCAAATATATACATTTTAATCAAGTTTTATGTCTGATATATTTCAAATTTCAAGCCTAACTTATGTTTTATGCAACAACAAAAATTAACGCATAAAATAAATATTACAAGTTAGGATGAAAGAAACTTAAAACCCAATTGAAAATATATTAAAACCGTCTAGTTTTCACGGGATCTAAGAAAAAGTAAGAAGTTGCAACAGATATTCGCATCCGGATTGGATGATATTCAATTAAATCTCATGTCTCAACTTCATGAGAAATTCACTAACCACCATGCAAAAGTCTAACAAAACATTAAAATATTTGATCATGAAAGTAAAAAAAATGTAAGAATAATAAATGAAATATCAAAAAATGAGAATAAGAAATGAAACATGAATTTATCTTAAGGTTTACCTTTCAACATGGCCAGGGTATCTTGGAAGCAGATTATTTTATAGCTCGTAAGAATTGGGCTTCTTTGTATCATGAGAAGAAAATTTATTGAAAGCAACGTTCGAAGATAATAACACTCGGTTTGTTCATTCGTAAGCTTCAGCTAGGAAATTAAAAGAAAGAACATAATTTATTCGTGGGTGAATGAGCAAGGTGTTAGTTAGTTTAGGGAAGTGGCTTGCAAGAGTATATAAATGACTTTTACGATGTTTGTTCACGTCCGACCATTTGGACCTTGCATTCATCAATTGCATTATTGGCGGTGTGTACCACGAACAAAATTATGAGTTATGTCACGATTTAACTAAGGAGAAGGTCCGGGATGCCATTTTTTCAGTGCATCCTTGTAATTATATCAATGTTTTTTTTTTTTGCCTATTAGATTGATTACAGATAATAAGTTAGTTGTTTATGAAGTGGGGAGATTACTTACATAGGAAAGCGACTGGTATAAAAGGGGGAAGTAGTAGATTCTGTGGGTCTGAATATTGTTAGGCTCGATAGCTTGAATGAGCATACATGAGGGGTTAAGCCCATCTTAACCCAAAATTTAATTTAAAACTTAACGTATTAGGAGGTACCCAAGTTGTCTTTTAACGTCAGTGTCAACTTCTTGTTTGTTTGACTTTTCAAAGATGTCACTATTCTGATTTTCTTTCTCTAATCATAAGCTAACATGTGACACTCAGGGAGAAAAGTTGAGGACTGTTGCGCAATCGGAAGCTAGAATCATGACAAGAATATTCCGGCGAATATAAAACTGCAGAGCGATAAAAGCAAGTAAAGAACAACACAAATTTTTATAATGGTTTCTTGGTTCCGTTTGCGCAACACGTGGTATCAGAGCGTCTCTCTGGAAACCTCGGTGATATCTTTCCTTTTACTCGTTCTTTCTAATTTTCTCATTAAGAATATTTGCATGCTTGAAAGTTGTTCTGTGTATGCGTTCTTGAGTATTCTTTGAGTCTTTAATCCTGTTTATATCAATCTTGGTTAAAGATGGCTTCAACTAGTATTAATAAATCATATGTTGAGAAATTTGATGGAAAATCTGATTTTAGTATATGGAAAAGGAAAATGCGTGCGATTTTGGTTCAACAACACTGTGAAAAGGCATTAGGTGGTATAACCTTTTTTCCTGCAACTCTTTCTGATGATAAAAAAATGACCTTATGGAACTTGCTCTGAGTAATATAATTATGAATCTTTCTGATAACGTCCTTAGAAAAGTTAAGAAAGAAACTACTTCTCCTGCTGTTTGGATTAAACTTGAATCTTTGTATATGACTTCATTGTTGTCCAAAACTGCTTTTCTAAAAGAACAATTGTTCAATTTCAAAATGAATCAGTAAAAAACAACAGATGAAAATTCTGATGAATTCTAGAAATTGATCAATGATCTTGAAAATGCAGGAGAAAATATATCTGATGAAACACAAGTTGTTCTGCTGTTGAATGCTATTCCAAACTCTAATAAGAACGTTAAAGATGCCTTGAAATACGGAAGGGAGCATGTTGACTGTAATGACATAATAAAATCTCTGAAAATGAGAGAGCTTGAGGTAAAATCTGTATCTCTTGGTAAATCTGCCTCTTCTTCTTCTGATATCCTTATTGTCAATAGTGGTAAGAAAAATGGTAAGAAGAAATATAACAATAACTCTAATGTTAATGGGTCTAACAAACCCAGTAACAATAGTGGTGATTCATCCTCTGATCAAGGCAATTTTGCCTTTAAGATTGATAAAATATGTCATTATTGTCATGAAAAAGGTCACATAAGGAAATATTGTAGAAAGAGGCTTGCTAAAATTGAATCTAGTAATAAAGAAGGTGGAGTTGCAAATAACTCCACTGTGTATGAGGATATTGAAGCTCTAACTATCAGTTATACGAAAAATGAAGTAAATTGGATACTAGATTCAGGTTGCACATATCACATGACACCTAATCGTGCCTGGTTCACTGAGTTAGAAAATACTACGGGTAGTAAAGTTGTAATGGGAAATAATTCTACTTGTAAAGTTGAAGGCATAGGTTCAATTAAAATGAAAATGTTTAATGATAGAACCATTGTGCTTAAAGATGTGAGATATATTCCTGAACTTAAAAGAAATCTGATATCCTAAAGTTTTCTTGATAAATCTATGTTCATTTTTATTGCTAAAAATGGTGTCCTGACAATTGAAAAAGATAACAGTCCCATTATGAAAGGTACTTTGGTAAATGGTCTCTATGTACTTGATGGTTTTGTTGTTTGTGATAGTAATGTTGCCTCTAAGCTTGATCAGAATGAGTTATGGCACAAACGCTTAGGCCATATTAGTAACAAAGGACTAGAGTCCTTAAGCAAATCAGGTATAATTACTATCTAGATCTTTTTTAGATGACAATTGCCAAACTTGTGTTATGGGAAAATTGCATAAGAAATCTTTTTCATCTTCAGTTCACAAATCTGTATCTTGCCTTGACTATGTGCATAGTGATTTATGGGGGTCACCCTATATTCCTTTATCTTTGTATGGTTCACAGTATTTCATAACATTCCACTACGCCATAGATGGCCAAATGCAACGAGAATTGAAAATTCGCTAGAAAAGAGTTGCTGATGTTATGCAAAAAATTGACTTACAGCAACTTTTTATGAAATCGACTAAAAAGCGTTACTGAAGATAAAAAAATCCATGAAAAACATAATTTTCTGCAACATTTTTTAACATAGTTACCGAATGTGAGAATAAAAAGTTGCTGAATGTATCAATGTACAGTAAAAAATTGTGGCGGTACTTTCTCCCGCTTTTAGTTGACGGCAAAATAAAAAAAATAAAAAAAATATAAGAAAAAAAAGCTAATAAGCTCTCTTCTCTCTTTCTCTCCCTTTCACTTAGCTTAGCCGATTCCCCCTTTCTCCGTTAGGGATTTATCCTTTCAATTTCATTATCGCCATCCCTGTGGATCTGTCTCACCGTCCAACCTTCTCCTCCGCTTTGCTGCTTGCTCGCTTGGATTTGTTTTTTTTTCAGGTATTGATTCTGAGTTCTCTCTCTTTTTCTCCTTCTTTTTCTTTTTTGTTATGTATAATGAGGTGATAATCTGAGTTTTTTTTTCGAGTGTGATTAATCTTGTGAAATGTTGGAGTTCGTTTTAGCTGGAAATCAGAGATCTGAGATTCGGAGATCTGAGTTTTTGGGACTTTCGGTTTTAGATCAGAGATCTGAGATTCGGAGTTCGTTTTAGATCGGAGATCTGAGATCTGAGTTTTTGGGACTTTCGGTTTGTTTTGTTCTTTTCTAGGGTAAGCACTTCTCCTATTGTTTTCTTTTCCTAAACGAAGAGCTTCCTTATTTTT
>CAOJBI010735142.1:0-10687 GCA_948277035.1 Euphorbia corollata
ATTTAAATTTTACTTATAATTATATCGTTTAATTAAAATCTTTAATATTTGATAATATTTATTGTAGTTAAGTACCCAAATTTAATAGAATAAATTTTTTAAAAGTTTAAAACACGTATAAATTTAATATATAAATATATAAGAAGTAAAAAATTTATTCGTCGGACCAGGCTCAGGTATTTATATAAAAACCAAACCCGACCCATAAAACTTCAGACTTTATCGGGCTTGGGCTCGGACCGAGTTTTTTTTTTAAATGAGTGTTCAAGCCCGGTCCATTGAAGCGGGCTCGGGCCGCCCGGCTCACGAACAGGTCTAGGCTACCGTCTCTATTTTTCATTTTAAATTATATTTTATTCTATAATTTCAATTGTTACAATGTTATTCCTTTAACCCCATATCTTATATTTTATTTTAAATATTAAAATTATGAAAAGTCAAGGTCATCTTCCTCCACAGTTCACGTTCACACTCCCACCGGAGCTCATTAAATATGGCGTCCTACAATCACCAATCAACACATTGAAACTTCCACCTCACAACCACAACTCCACGATCATGGCCGATCAAGCTAAACCTTCTGAATCCGTCACCATTAGTATCCCCGCCGCATCACTTCCCCTCCATAACTCCCCTTCAACTCGCTCGTTAACTGATCCTCACTTTGACATTTCTAATGACGATTCCGCTTCAAAATGTACTTTCAAAGAGGAGGACGATTCCGGTGCTGGAGATGCGAAAATAACCGAATCGAAATCGGAATCGGAGAATGATTCCGCAGATTCAAAAAGCATCGAGAAAAAAGGTAAAAAACTCGGAATATTCTTTTTCGTCCTTGCTTTTGAGTCAGCTGCATTTGCCTGTGCTGTGGTGCTCTTCATTATGAGCTTCACAGTGGACAAACTGCACGTACCTGTGTTTTGGGATCTAGGTTTATGGAAATTTTGTATGCTGATTTTTACTATCATCTGCGGGAGATTGATCTCCTTACTGTTCACGAAGCTTATTTTGTTCCTCATTTGGAGATTCTGGATCAACGAGAGAGCTCTCTATTTCGGTTATGGAATTCGGAAGAGTGTTGTGTTGTTTGTTTGGGTTGGGCTGGTTACTCTAGCTTGGGGTTTGATTGTTGATCGGGGAGTTGATCGGAGCCACCATGAATCCGAAATCGTGGGAGATGTTACCAGAGGCCTTGCCGGTTGTATGATCGGAGCTTTTTTGTGGCTGTTAAAGACTTTGTTAGTGAGACTAGTCGGTTGTGTTCATGCCACGAAATTGCTGGACAAAACAAAAGAATCAATTTGTGTTCGCAAGCTCCTTATATCGTTGTTAAAGAATGAGAAGAGTACGGATAATGGCGACTTTGAAATACATGAAGGATCGGAGTATCATCCTGTTACGGCCATTGATGAGTTGGTCGATTCCATTGCAACCAAACTGTTTGACAAAATCTTTGACTCAGATAAACATGATAAAGATAGGGTTTCTCGGCAGACTATGAAGGAATTGATGAATGCTATTCGAGGTAAGCAGCTGCTTCCTCTCCCCCATGGAGATGAAAAGAACATTGATGGAGATGATAAGAAGCCTGATGAAGCAGCCAAAGAAGCTGTTGCTGATATTTTTGCCAAAAACTCTAATTCTAACAGGTTAGATATAGTGCATGAATCTCAATTTGCTTTATTGCAAGTTCATTTATGATGATACAAATTGTCTGGTGAACTACCCCAGGTGCATTTCCCTTGACAAGATTTTGAAATCCGTGAAAGAAAAGAAAGTTTTTGATCAATTGAAAGGGTTAGCAGAAAGCAAAGCAGAACTGGAAAAGAGTAAAACTGGAAATAAACCTTTACAGAGAAAGATTCCTTTGGAAGATCTAGAGATTGAAGAATCTATTTTCACAGAGTGGATGGTTAGATTTTTTTTATCATGTCATCTATTCATTTATTTCGAAAATTGATTGGAAACAGAACCTAAAGATGATTGCGCAAACTCTAGTCCAAGTATGCTAAATTTGAAGCATCGAGGCCAAATATTGTTTGTTCTCTAACTGATTTTTAACACTCTAGCACCTGATGCTTTTTCTTCAATTTGTGAGTTTTATAGATTTTTTTTTTAACAGGTTGAAGTTTACAGGGAGCATGATTCGTTGAATAGTACCTTAAAGCACAGCAAAACTGCAATGGATGAACTGAATGTGATTGCTTCTTTCATTGTTGTGCTTGTAGTAATTGTTATGTGGTTGCTTTTCATGGGATTCTTAACCACAAAAGTACTTGTCTTCCTATCCTCTCAACTTCTACTAGCGGTTTTCATGTTCGGCAACAGTGTCAAGACTGTTTTCGAATCTGTCATTTTTGTGTTCTTGGTTCACCCCTTTGATGTTGGAGATCGCTGTGTTATCAACGGAGTACAGGCAAGTCCCCAGTTCTAAACAATAATTGAACTAGACTAAAATATGAATATCTACTTGATTGACATTTCCAATGCATTAACTGCAGATGGTTGTGGATGAGATGAACATACTGACTACAACTTTTCTAAGATTTGACAACGAGAAAATATACTACCCAAATGCAGTATTGGCCTCCAAACCCATAAGCAATTTTTACAGGAGTCCACCAATGAGTGAAGTTGTCGAATTTGCTATTGGTCTTCATACGCCAAAGGAGGCCATCGAAAAGCTAAGAGAGCGTATTAAAGCGTAACTAATGCAACCCAACTTTGTTGTTACTAACTAATCAAAAATCTTGTGCATTGTGTTAGTATATGGTTATACTGAAAATGTGTCCAAAATGCAGGTATTTGGTTAAGAATCCACGGTGGTGGCGGCCGGATCACAGCTTGCAATTCAGGGAGATTGAAGATGTGAACAAGATGAAGTTAGCTCTGCTTGTTAACCATACAATCAACTTCCATTATATTGGAAAGAGGTTTAAAAGAAGATCGGAGTTGGTGCTAGAGATGAAATATATTTTTGAGGAGCTTAAAATAGAATATAATCTCCTGCCCCAACAAGTTAACTTAACAGGTTCTGTTAAGTGTTTGCCTCAGCAGTTTGATTTATAGATCTTTAGTTGCAATATGGTCACCTATCTGCCCGGTCCGGGACCATTTTAGAATCACTTCTCCTTTATCCAAGAGTACCAAGTATTGCTTGATGTCGAATGTGCTAACAACGACTATGTTATTTTATTTGAGTCTCGTTCACTAGGTGTATTGTAAGTTTTTTGTTCCAAGTGTCACGGGCTAAGTTCTATAAATTTATCAAAAAAACCTCCCTTTGGCTGCGGAATTGGTGTCGGAAGTGTCATCGATTTTGCGATATTATACGAGAAAATTCGCATGTCTAAATGTTGGGCCTATATGTATTTCTTTATTATGAATATTACGCTCCCTCAAACAATCAAAACCTTGATCATAGGTCAAATTGGTCCTATATTTTGACAATATGGATAGTTATCAAAGATCATATGTACATATATATATATATGTACATATGTACACATATGTATATAAAACAAATATTATGAAATAGCTTTCAACTAATTTAGGGTCCATTTTTGTTGTTAAGCTCTTATACATTCTAATTGTGGAATCAATAGGAATATGTCTTCGTAGTACAAAAATACATGGGTGCAAAGAGGACCTTTCAAGAGATCACTATATATGATGTATCAATCTAGTTAGTACGTGTATTACCAACTTGTTAACATTTAGGTTCTTTACTTTGATAGTATCTTTTCTTGTTTCATAATAAAGCAAGTCAAATGAATACTTGTCTTGATATGCAGATACTCTTTTGGACCGAAGCAACATTAACTGGACTGGATTCACATATAGTAAAACAATCTACAAATACTAAGATTTTTTAATATATTATTTCTAAGATTTCTAAATATACTATTCTCAATAAATATAGGTAGCTAGTTTTTAATGGTTCTATAACACTGTAATGCACCGGAAGACTTTGTCAAAGCTTCAACGAACTTGGCCTCAGAAACTTGGAATTTATGTTGGTTATTATAATTAGGCTTAGCCATACCAACACCAGTCTGTACAAAAGAAGCTCCATTTTCAAAAAAATCATTTACAGAATAGAATCTCTAAGGCATTTTAATCACCCCATTTCTCCAAGTCACCTCTTTCTTTCCAAATTTAGGTGCTATAAAATAATTGGCTTCACTTTTAATGGCAGGATTACTGCTTCCCCCAATAGCATACTGAGTCCATCCTTTGTACAAATTGTTAGCCACGTGAGCATATCCATGCCGCACTCTAGGCATCCTCTGGTCACAATTCGGACCAAAGTGATTGAACACAACTGTTACCTTCATGTTTATGTCCCTTACATAGCCATCATCATGTCCAAGAAGCATTACTTTGTTTTGATCTTTGAACCGGTTGTTTGAGATGGTGATGTCTGTAGATCCACGTGTTACATCTAATAGTCCATCTTGTCAGGCATAGAGTGTATTGTGGTCTATCCATACTTTTGAAGAGGATACTAATCTAATAGCATCGCCATCCATTTGTCGTAACTGTACCATTTTTCCATTTTCTCCCATCACTGAACTTGGACCTACTGCCTTGCAGTGGTGAATCCTTAACCCATGGATAACGAAATTAAGAACGATTCTACATAATTAATGTCTATGAGTAGATTGCTTTTTTTTCCTTTCTTTTTTTTTTTGGACTAATGCAATTTGCATAGTGATTCGGTGAACTTTGAAAACTCGTTATAGCCCTCTCAACTTTCAAAAAATGCACAAGTTTTCCTTGAACATCACGTGTCAGCTTTTGATGTGATTGACTTGACAAAGACGTCGTTCTTCTAATTTTTCTCTCTCCGGTCAAAAGTTAACATACGGTGTTCATGTGGTAATTATGCACTTTTCCAAGTTAAGTGAGTTACAAAGACATTTTCCAAGTTAAATTTAGTGCATGCACTAAAATATTACAGATACCTTGCGAATTAGAAGACAAGCATTGCCTGTGATATGAACAATAGCACTGCGGCCATCGAGAGTGGTGTAACTACTAACAAGCAAGGGCTTCTCGAGTTTAATGTTCATGTTTCTCCGAAAAGTTATCCACACTTTCCCTTTGATCATGGTAGCTCCATATCTTAGAGTTCCGGGTTTTGGATTTATCTAACCTTGTATTTGGTAACATCTTCACCAATGTTGTTTGTCATCTTCCCAACGAATCCAACGGAACAAGTTGCTAAATTTTGACGGCTTCTTCGCCAATTAGGGTTTAGTCTCCAACAACGGTCAATAGCATTCATGTTTTGCGAATGGCAAGAGGTTCGGGGCAAAGAAGAAGGTGCTGATACAAAGCGTTATAGCAAAGTGCCATTGTATTGACATCTTTCAATTTAGAAACGTCTATGTAGCATGGAAATTAGTGGACATTAATGTTTCTGTTTCGGAAACTTAAAATAATGGACTTTTTAAGTAAATACCCCCCTATGGATTATAAGTTTCATGAATAGGAATTTGGCTATTAATAAAATATCACAATTGAGAATTGTAATTAACAAAATACCCCTTTTATTAATTGATCTTTTAGTAATTTCCCCCCTTAAGTATCCAAAAAAATCCCTAAACACAAACTGTCATCTACCTTGCATTTACACTTGATTCCCATATGTGAGAGTTACAAAATTGTCGACTATGAATCTCTCTAGAGTCATCACCGATTAAACAAAGAACCAACGTCGGTGTTACTAAAAGGGAAGATTTAAATAATAGAAATCACCATTCCATAAGGTAAAATCGATCTCATAAACTCTTCTACAATGGATTTTATTGTTAAAATAAACATTAGGTTACTGAATGTTTTTGAATAAAATGCATTTGAGAACAAGATCTTCAGCAACTAAATCAATTCAATTCAATGTCACTATGCATAAGATGTATAGTTCTATGTATAGAATCTAAGTAGTTTGGGTATCTTGGACTTTGCTTGATTTGCTTTGGTTGCGTAATATGTATAGTTCTAGGTATAGATATAAACTTTTGTATGGTTTCAGTTTCTGATATTAACTATACACTCTTGTACTATAGAACTATACAGTCAATTTTGAAACTATACATTTTTGTGTAAATCTATCTATAAAAAAAGATTATAAACTATACAGTCTGATTTAAAATTATATTATTTTACTGTAAAACTACACAGACATATTAGAAACTATATCGTTGTTCTATAAAACTATAGAACCAGATGAAAAACTATACATTATACTACTATAAAATAGTACTCGAACAATAACCTAATCCTATTAATATCAACAAACATACCGCTATGATCACGTTTTTAAAATCAGAAGAAAAATTTAATTAAAAAAAGGATATATACTTAATTAAAACTTAAAGAATATATATATATGAAAAAGATATATTCAAATTAAAGGGATAAATACTTAATTAAACTTTAAAAACGTGGTAGAGAATTAATAGGTTTTAAAAAGAGGTATTTAATTAATAAAAAATGTGTAATGAGACAAAAGTTATAATTTTCCTTAAGGGGGGTGGCTCTGGGCTCGGAGGATTTTGGGTCGAGTTGGGAAATGAGCAATGAAGAAGAAGAGTTATATAGTGGAAATTTAGTTAGTAGTTAGTTAATAATGTTGAATAGACCTGTTCGCGGGCCGGGCTACCCGCCAGGCCCTGCCCGAGCCTGCTTCAATGGGTCGGGCTTGGACACTCATTTTTTTTAAAAGCCCGGCCTGAGCCCGAGCCTGACAAAGGCCGAAGTTTTATGGGCCGGGCTTGGTTTTTATATAAATACCCAAGCCCGGCCCGAGTCCGTCGGCTCGATGAATAAATTTTTTATTTTTATATATTTATATATTAAATTTATACATGTTTTTAAGTTTTAAAAATTTTATCCTATTAAATTTGGGTACTTTACTATAATAAATATTACTAAATATTAAAGATTTTAATTAAATGATGTAATTATAAGTAAAATTTAAATATATTTTACGTATTTTATTTTTTTCTATTTAATTTAATAATAAAATTTATGTTCATGGGCTTGGGAATGATCTTGTAAGCCCGGTCCGGGCCCGGCCCGAGCCCGCTTCAAAGTATGGGCTTGGACCGGGCTTGGGTTGATATTTTTAATAAAAATCCCGCCAAGCCCGGCCCGAACCCGGCCTAGCCCGCCCGAAGAACGGGTCATCTAGTTTCAAAGAGATGGTATTGTGTTAAAAGCATAGTTCAGTTAGTTTTGTATTATGAATGACAGCGGGAAATGGAAATAGGTAATTAAGAAAACTGAATACTTTATTTCGCTTATTTAGATTTATTTACTATTTAATATACTCCGAGAACCAAACCTGATTCTGTTAATTATTACCAATAACTACATATATTGTGGTTTGCTAATTGTTGCTTCCTAAATGATTCACCTAGCATGTGCACTAGGGTCTATTGTGGTGTGGTAAGCACAAGTGTCGTATTCCTCGGGGAGCAAGCGTAAAAAGTTCGAGATCTTCCTGATAGACTGGTTTAGAAGGTCTTCTGTAACTAAGGTTTGTTGGTTGTGAATTTAATTACATAAAAGTAAATGCAATAAAGTAAACTTAAGCTAAAAACAATGTACAAAGATACAGGCTGAACCTTCCCATTAACAATCTAAGACCATCTTCCAAGCATAATGCATCAATACTTAATTAAAAACATAATCCAAGGTATCTTAACCTAATTCCCCTAAGTTGCTTATTAGGCTAACTTAGTTTCTATCATCAATAAACCTATTTCACCTCTCGGTCCTTCATAGATTCATCAAATGAAGTATTAAGCTCATTTAAGCATTTACAAAGTAAAACCCTTGGCATATGCATTATCTCCTCTCGGTCCTTAATAGCATAACTAAGCATGAGTTTGGGCCCCTAAACTCAAATAACATTAAGCATTCAAACACACAATCATCATAAAATTTAAGTAAAGAAAACATACACTGCTTTGGAAGATCTTCTTAGATTGCCTTCCATGGGAATGTCTTGCTTGCTGGAACTACTCACATTATAAAAAGAAAAAGAAGAAACTTCATTAAAGAAGGAAGAGAGTTACAGCCATGGTGGTCCAAAAGGGACGTTTTGCCAATGAAGAAGGAGGCATATATACAGCCCCAAAATCCAAAGAAAGAGAATATAATAAACTAATAATAAAACCTAATAAAATCTAAATATTTTTGTACTTAATATAATAAAGAAATGCAACTTGTATAAAAACCTTCTAGAATTGGCACTTTGGTAAATAACAAAAAGTCACATGTTCACTTTTTCTCTTCCCCATATCCTGGAAAACGTCACATCAGCAGCCCTATGTCATGCTTCCACTTGAGTGCTACTTTTAACTTAGATTTTCCCGTCTAAATCAGTTTTTCATTATAGATCAGCAGAAGATCTTCTTTAACTCGACAGAGACTTGAAATTAGTGAAGATCTTGTATAAAACATATTTTTTCTACATAATTTCATCACAATAAGGCATGAATTAATACTACAAGATTTCACTCATCAAATATCCCCACACTTGAACATTACTTGCCCTCAAGCAATCACTAAGAGACTTAAATGACAATATGTACTAGGCAACAATACAGGGCAGTGAAAACAAGCTGAAATTTCTAAGAGTTAAAAACAAGTTCAGAGAACATTAACAGGATAAGGAGACCTTTGATTGAGAGATCCTTGAAAATCATGCAAAACATACAACTTAAGAAAACTTAAAATTCTTACTTCAACCAAGTACCAACAAAATCAACAAGCTTCACAAGATTTCGCTCATTCTCAGTATTTAGGCTTAATTTAGAGAAACTCTCATTCAGCAAAATCAAGTTATAATGTCATAGGCTTGCCATTCGATCAAATCTCCACCACGATAATCAGAGGTCTTGCTTTGTCATGAGGTCTTTAGCGGGTTGAAAAGTTAGGCTAGGGTTGGGGTTAGGATATGGAGGAAATTTGTTGAAAAGCACTTAACAATCAGAAATTTCTTCATTTGAATTAGGTAGAAAATCATTGAATTTTGAAGATCTTGATGTCTGCAGTTTAGCTTTGGAGGATTTTTGAGAATTTGAAAAAGAAAGAGATCTTGATAAAATTTGAAGTGCACAACCTTGATTGGATTTTATTTGCTTTTGTTTGAAGGTTGGATCCTGGAATAATATCTCTTAACTTTTCTAAATTGAGTTTTCCTTTAATTTATGAAGATCTCGATTTTAAGAATTTACAGAAGATCTTTCTGACATCAACTTTTTGCTTGACTTTTTCTGCTTCTAACTTCTTATTATGCATAATTCAATTGTTAAAGTTCTTGGGCTATTTGGGGAATCAAAGTGAAGGTTTTGGGGTTTATTGATGTGTTAAAATAAAAGAGGGCTAAGGCTCGAGGGGGTGAATCTAAGGGAAGTGTTTGGGTTGACTTTTTGGCTAATTGGGTGATCCTAACGCCTTAATCTTCCAAAACAAGTTCTGAAAATCTTTGTGATCTCTACTTGACTAGCACAAAAATAGTTATTCATGCAATTCCCATGGCAAGTTCTAGCAATTACAACAAGATTGCTCACTCAGAAAGAATACATTAATTATAGTTTATGCATTGAATGGCTCAAATTCTTTCCAAAAATAAAGGTTTGCTACTGATTTAAGCTACCAATTTGAAGTAAAATTTGAAAATTTTCAAACTTTAAGCATGCTTCGCATATTTAAAACAATCGAGCTCAATCAGAGTTCTCAAAATCGTATTTCTGCAATCTAGCACAAGATAGTTAACTCAAAGATTTTCAGCAAAGATCTCACTAACAGAACTGTCACCAAGCATAATCATCCAGCAAAGTCCACAAAGTTTCATACTCAACCCACAATTATTAAGCAAAGGATATAATCAAAGCAAATTTTTTGACCAATTTCATGTAATCCATGCAAGATCTCAAGTTATGAGTAGCAACATTTAAAGAACAAGCAAGATTATCAATCGTTTAAGCATACAAGATCTCAATCCCACCCCCACACTTAAAATGTGCTTTGTCCTCAAAGCAATAACTAGTGAAAAATAAATAGGAAGTGGATAGACATTCAATCTGTTGAGAAAAGGGAACTGAAATGTGTACCGTTCACCATTGGGGAGATGGAGAAAAAGGAAGTAAAAGAAAATCTCAATGAAGATCTTTCAGGGAGAAGATCTCCTTGTACACAAGATCTCTTGTCAAAGGCAGAAAGGAGACCTTCATTTTTTTTCTTCGGAACAGTCTCACAAAGTTTTTATAAAAAATTGTTTATGCTCAAGAGATGTCCTTTGATGGTCCCTGCAAAAAGCAATCAAAACAAACATAAGATCTTTCAAACAGAAATTAAACTAACTAAATATATACAAGTTAGCAAAGTTGGGGATTTCCCAACAATTTGCTTCAATTGGTGTTTGAAGCGGACACCAAGTTTGAGGTTTCTCAAGGAGGCTCAAATATAAAAGTTGAAAATTATGGATTAATGTATTGTTGTTTCTGTTGAAGCACATCCACATCACTCCATGACTTTGATTTAAGAGGATCTTCAATAAAGGATTGTGCAAGGAAATGTTGTGTTGCTGAATTGCTTAAAGGTCTCTGTGAAGACTGCTTGCCATAAAGGTCTAGTAAGCAATCTGTTTTTCCTTTATAATCCACCTCAA
>CAOJBI010735856.1:0-20953 GCA_948277035.1 Euphorbia corollata
AAATTAAACCTTCACGCAACAGATCCTTTCTTCTCCGGTTTTATCTCTCGGCGTTCTATGGCGGATACGCCGGCATCGCCTACCGTTACATCCACAGAGTCCATTTCAGTTAAGTCCAATTTGATTAACCCCATCCCGCCAGTTCCGACGTCTGGTTCTACAATACCGCCACCGGCACAACCGACACCTTCAGCTTTACAACAGCAATCGGCTACTTCTACTTCGGTGATTAATCCTATTCTTAACCCTAACACTACGTTGAATCCGAATCCCGCTTTAGTATCTCCACAACCTCCCGGGATTCCGTCCTATGGGCCGCTTGCGATCTCCGGCAACACCATGCTTCCTGTTGCCCCGTCTTTCCGTCCACTTCCGCAATTCGCGACGCTTCCAGGTTATCAAAATCCTAACGTTGGGGCTCAGCTGCCTGGTGTGAGTGCACCGATGACTACTGCTACTGGTGCTCCGGGAGCCGTGCCTGTCCAAGCTCCGATGATGCCTTATCAGGTTCCTCCTGGTCAGAATCCGAATCCAGCCCTGAGACATTACGTCCCTATGCCAAATGGTTTTACTGCTCTTCCTGGGACTGTTCCTCAAGGGACGTTGCCCCCTTCCGGTGGGTTCCTTTCCTTTAATCTTTCTCTTACTTTTTCATTTGAGGTCTGCTTATTTAGTCACTGTGAGCTCATATTTGTATGAATACCATTGCAAAAGAAACATTGGTTTTCTCATTTGTAAATATTGTTTCTAGAATGAGCATAAGAGATGTGCAGTTAGTTATAAGTACATTACTGGCATATTTGGTGCCTCGTAGACATTAGTCGTATATACGTTCGACACATTGTCTGGTTTGGTCGGAAGGTGTGTGAAAGAGGGGTTCAAAGAAATTTAGAGAAGGGGTCGATGACAGGATGTTTTCTCCTATAGTGTCTTGATTGCTCAAGGTTGGAAGGCTTCGTATTGCTTAAGAGAGTATCTCACCTACTACAACTCCTTTTTTAGTATGCACGTAATTGCCTGGTTCTCTTTGGTAATATTTAGATTTCAGACGAATTCTTTAATGCACTCACTAAATCACCTGGAATTTTAGAAGAAAATAACAAGTTTATAATTTTCATATCCACCTGCCCATCTAAATTATGTCTGGTTATGTCATGTTTATTTTAGTAGGCTACTATCCGATAGTTATAAGGGTTCTTTCTTTCCCTTTCATGGGTATATGAATTGCCAGCGACAGACCATGTTAGCAACTGAGTGCTCCTTGGCATGTGTTCTGAGGTATAACAATTCTTTCAATTACTGTCTATCTCTCATCGTTCTTTTGAATTTCCTTATGTTGTTTTCATGCTGCATATTTGCCATTTGACCTCTGCGGTCGAGATAAATTATATTGGCAAATAAATTGGTTGATTATATGTTATGAATTACTTGGCATGTGATGTCCAATCATCATGCTAACCAATGTCAAAATTCTGCAATGGGTGCATTGAGATAGTTTGAAAAAGGCTACTATATTACAAACGGGTCCATGAGGTAAGCTTACTTCACATATCCATGTTTATGAGCTGGATCCTATTTTCTTTATGTTCCCCCAGGTTATCTGTTCAGCTGGTGTGCTTGATGCCCATGGTGCCATCTCTAATTTGATTTTATTGTGTGGTAACATTATTTAATAGTACTGTTGTTATTTTACATAATTCCTTCTTTCACATATGTGCATAGTGGTGGGGATAACAGTTATTTCTGTATTTGCGTTGTCGACCTGTCTGATGCATCTGCATAGATATTTGTTCTCAATGTTTCAGGAATTCCAGGCATCCAACGCTATCCCTCTCCATATCATGCTATGTTTCGCCCTATGTTTCCTCGTCCAATGTTTGCAACAGGACCACGTCCTCTTGTTCCAGGGATTCCTGGCATGCGCCCAATTATCCCTCCAATTATTAGGCCCGCTGTTCCTTCCATCACTCCAACAGAGAAACCACAAACTATTGTTTATGTTGGCAAGATAGCACCTACTGTGGATAATGATTTTATGTTGTCTCTCCTTCGGGTACTTTTTTATTGCACTTCCAGTATGTGTATGATTCATGGCCCTTCTTTATCTTTGTGCTTGTATATATGCTCTTGCACTAGGATTTGAATAGTTTTGGAAATCTTAACAATTCTGCATTTCATAAAGATTTGTGGACCAGTCAGGAGTTGGAAACGTGCTCAAGTCCCCACAGATGGGACTCCTAGAGCTTTTGGGTTTTGTGAATTTGAATCTGCTGAAGGGGTTCTCCGTGCATTACGACTTCTGAGCAAATTTAATATTGATGGGCAAGAACTCATGGTATGTATTAATATATTATTTGTATCTTCCAACCTTCTTGCTCTCACGTTTCTTTTCATTTGTGGGAAACTGTGGCAATGGTTTTGAATAAATAGTGATATGTAAAGTTTATAGAATGCTCCCTTGTGATGGAGATTTCGGTGACTATTATGTATGAAATTTTTTAGCTTATTGTTCCTTCTTTTCTTTGATATTCTCCTATCAACCCTAGGAGTGAGCTTTATGCATCGCATAAAGTGTATCATTATTATTGTTTGAAATAAGAAGAAAATGAAACTTTGAGATAGATAGAGGCTTTTCTTTTCACATGTTCCATCAGTTGCATTTCACCATGTTGTCTTTTACATGTCTATAACTCTTGGAGGCCTGTATGTGATGTGATTGCATATGAAACAGCTAAATGTCAATCAAGCAACACGAGAATTTCTGCAGCGTTACATTGATAATAAAACTGAAAACTCAAAGAACATCAAAGAAAATCAAGCTGAAGATATGGCTAAGGCGGATGGTACAGCATTAGCTGCAAAGAGTGAACCTCCCAAGTCTCCTGAGGACTCAAAAACTGACAGTGACAAAGGGAACAAGGAAAATCACGATAATGCCAACTTTGGGATTGTGACTGATGAAGACAAGGAAGGAGACGAAGTGGCTTTGCAAAATCTTACTAGTATGATGGAAGAGAGATTGAAGACCAGGCCATTGCCCCCTCCTCCACTACCTCCACAAACACCTGCACATGGTTCTGTAACTACAAACTCAGAATTGCCCGATAAATCAAGGGATGGGGACCCCGATCATGGTGAGTGTTTTTGAGATTATTTTGATCACTTGTACTCCTATTGCCTTTGATTTTAACAATTTATTTACCATATGAATGCATGCTACATGGAATAATTAATACTCTCTAGTGGCATTATTACGCATCTTTTCGGATATAGTTTATATGGTAACCTAAATAACCCAATGGTTTTTACCTTTAAATGTCATTAACATTGTATTGTACAAGAATCTAATGTTGACTTTAGCCATAAAAGTTTTTAGTATAAATATAATATTTCTGTTGTTGCATTCAGTTAAAAACTTTCTACTGACTAATAATCTCTTCAACTCTTTGATGTCAACTTTCCTCATTCTATACCTCTGTTACTGTTCCCTTCTTTCAATCTTTATGAAAAGTTTCCCTTTATTATATGAAACTTTTTATTTAGTCCTCAATTGCTCTCTCTCCATATCGCACATGCTAAAGACCAGGTTCCTCAGAGCTTCAGAAATGAAGGTGATAGTCTGAAGAGATCTAACATATGTTGGATATATATAGTTGATATTTTTTGTAGGTGGAAGCCTTCAAATTTCTGCTCTTTTTATAAAATAATTTTGTAAACAAAAGTAATAGGATATTTTTCAGTTGGTTAAATAAACTATTGGTGCGGTTGGGTCGCTCCAAGGGTCTCTTTCTATTATCTGTGATTCCCCCTGTGTCCTTAATCTCGATCCTCCTCTTGTTTATATAGTCCTTTGAGTCCTCTGTGTAGTGGTGTGGTTGGGTCGCTCCAAGGGTCTCTTTCTATTATATGTGATTCCCCCTGTGTCCTTAATCTCAGTCCTCCTCTTGTTTATATAGTCCTTTGAGTCCTCTGTGTAGTGGTGCGGTTGGGTCGCTCCAAGGGTCTCTTTCTATTATCTGTGATTCCCCCTGTGTCCTTAATCTCGATCCTCCTCTTGTTTATATAGTCCTTTGAGTCCTCTGTGTTTAGGGCCTCTGCTTTGGGTCAGGTTTGCTGGGCTTTCCTCTCTTTTCTAGTGGGTCGGGCCCCTAATTATAAGCTCCGGTAGCACTTGTCCCCCCCCCCATTTCCTAAGTATATTTATATGCTCGTGGGTGAATATTTTCCTCGTGGCGCATGGAGTTTGGCGACAGACACTGTATTGTCATTATTGTTCTAACATTTGTAGGCTGGGCTACGTTGCTGCGGCTGTTTCCTGAGACTTCGAAAATTTTAGAGTGGCTGAGGGTTGATTTGGTAATTAGTGAGGTTTGGGGATGCTTTCGTGGTAGAGAGGGGCTTTGCTTTGTGTTGTCCTTTTGTGTCTTATCCTCTTTATCTTTTTTAATTGTTTTTGAAAAGCTGTAATGGGTGATTGGTCTTCTTCATGGCAGGTACTCCTCTCCTCTTTTGATTTTCTTTTGCTTTGTTTGCTTGTGTTGAATTGGTGTATAAAAGGGGTTGGGTGTTTTAGCATGAGACTTTCTATGTCTGAGAGTAGTGATAGTGAGTCGGGTGACTCGTCCGAGAGTGGTAGCCGAGAGTCTGTATCAGAGGGTTCTTCAGCGAGCCGTGGTCGGGGTTCGTTGGTGGATTCGCCGGACGGTGGTGAATCCGCGCCTAGCGATGGTCGGCCGTTTTGTAGGGAGTTGGGCTTTGCAAAGTTTGGGTTTTTCTATCGTGAGTTTGGCTTTAGCGGCCGTCTTTCGAACCTGGGTGAAATCAGTGTGATGGGGCTCGCCTTGTATAAGCGGCTTCGAGGTTCGGACCCGGCTCGCCAAATGAGCGTGGGCCCTGTCATTCGCCCTGCTAGACCCAAGGGCTTTCTGATTGCGGAAACTCATTCTATTTTCGTGCCGGAGGATCTTCCTGGCGTGTCTTTAGCCTATCGTCTTAGTCGTCCTTATAGGTTGATTTGTTGCGATCCTGTGCATATGGGTGATACTTTTCTGGGACCGGGCAAGATAATTGTGTATGAACAACAATTCGTTAGTGGGTTGCGTTTCCCTTTGTTGCCTTTTTTTGTGGAAGTGTTGCGGGAGTACAACGTTTGTCCCTCGCAAATCCATCCCAGTGGTTGGAAACAGCTGGTCGGTGCTTATTGGGTTTGTAGAAAATTGGGACTTCGTCTTACTGGCGCGGTTTTTCGTCGTCTCTATAATGTCCGCCGTCATTATCGTACGGAGCATTATAGTTTCCATCCTACTGGGAGGGTGTTGACGACTCATGATCGTAGGCGGACCCCTGATTGGAAATCTAGATTTTTTGTCCTGTCATCTCCCTGTCCATTTCCCTTCCCTACTCGGTGGAATGATGCTGCTGCAGACCCTGTGTCCTGGAGCCCTTCCCGGGAGTTGTGCAAGTATGAGGTCAAGGTGTTGGAAGTGTTGTCTTCGAAGAAGAAGTCTCCGGAGCCTATGGACATGACGTGCGCTGTTTTAGAATTTTTATCGTCAATTGGTTTTGGAGAATGACCTATTTTGATGGGTTCGATCAGAGGGAATTGGACAAATGGTTAGAGGGTATCAGTGTGTCTCGGGAAGAAATTGCTGATTGGGAGGCTGTCTCTGTTACTGTCGCTGAGTGTTCAAGTAAGGTGGCTTTGGTGTTGGTTTGTTAATTGTGGCCATGTGCTTTGGTTATGTCGCGTTCTTTGTTTATTTTTGTTCTTGGTGCAATTTGTTTGTTTTGTTCTGATTTGGTGTTTGATTTTGCAGGGATGGATGATTTTGACGACTATTTTAGCCTTGCCGAGGACCTTCCCTCGTTGAAAGTATCTACCGACGTGGATTTCATTTTGGTTGACAACCCTGTTCAGGTAGTAAGTCACTTAAACCCTTCTTTCGGTGATCGTTCCTTCGCTGAGTGTCCTGGTGCCTCGTCTTCTCAAGGTTTTTATGACCGTTCCGTTGCTCATTCTGTGGGGACTAACCAAGCTGTTGATCCGTCCGGTTTTATGGCTGGTGACTACCTGGCTTCGGGGGTGGGAGAGGGCGAGGATCCTCCTTCCTTGAACCTGAATGTGTCGGTGAGTTTTTCGTCCTTTTTGTTCTTTTGCAGTTGTATTGGTTGGTTTTCATGGCTTGCTTTTTGATTTCGCTTGTTGGCTTGATTCCTCTTGTTGGCTTTGTTGCTTTCTGGTTTGCTGTGTAGGCGACTTCTTTAGGGCGTGTTTCTGAGCCTTCTTCAAGAGATGAGACCGTTGCTTTGCTATGGCGGATGACCGAGGCGGTAGCTTCTAGGAATTGTGGCGAGCCTGCCCTTCGTATGATAAGGGATATGGTTCGCTTGTTGGCCTGTGTTGCGGATGAATTGAATGGTTCTGCTGGCCATGTGCATCTTCTTCAGCAGGAGCTTAACGCCGCTCGTCGGCAGATCGAGGAGCTCGCAAGGTATCGCTCCGATGTGGAGGGGTTACGTCGTGAGCTCGCGGTGCGTGATGAGAACATTGCTTTATTGCAGAAGGAGAAGTCAGAGATTGGTGACCGTTGTCGGGTCCCTTGAAGCAGAGGTGAATTTGTTGAAGCTTCAGGCGGGTGAGCGGGATAGGAAATTGATTGCTAAGGCTGAGGAACGGGAAAGGCATATGGTTGCTTATACCAAGAGTCTCGCTATTGCGAAACTGGAGGAGCTGGCGCTTCATCAGTATGTTTCTCATTTTCATGCTATCCAACCGTATCGGGAAGCCGCTGCTGACGTGGCTCGTCGTAAAGCTGAAAACAAACGTTTGGCTGAAGGGGGTGGTGATGGTGTTCCGCAGGCGAGGAGCCAAGATTCGGCAGTTGGGGGGGTTAAGCGAAAGGCCCCCTAGCCGTGTTCTACGTACTTTTTTATGATGTTTGTTTATTGTGATACACTATTGTTTCATGGATGCTTTGTTTGTGACCTCGGTGTGTATGCGCTATGTGTTAGTTGTATTGACGCTCTTGTGACTGGGCTGTAATTGTTTTCTTCTGCCTGGGCTTTCCTAGGGATTGTCCCTTTGGTGTGGCCCTCTGAGCTTGTTAATTTATGGTCTTTGTTTGAATTTTTTGTCAGCCGCCTTTCCTATATATTGGGTCGCTTTCACTTTAATTAATGCTTGTCTTCCTCCCTTTATTTTGAATGGCTAATCCTCCACCTATTCCTCCTACTGGAGTTGCTCCTCCCCCTCCTCCTTTTCCTTTTATGGCAAAGGGGCCGTCGCCTCCTGTCTCTGTTCCTCCTTCGTCCCCTCCTTCTCCAGGGACGCCTCCTCCTCCTGAGAACCCGTTGTTTGTTGACCTGGATTTATTTGGGTGTGTTCCTTATGTTCTTCGTCGTGTTGTGGATCCTGCGTTTGTGCAGCGTCATCTAGATGCGGAATTTGTTCGTGTTGTCTTGTTGGGACAGCAAGCCGGCGCTCCTCGCCGCTTCGGTCGTCGTGCCCTCTACCCGAATGATCATATCACAAATGGATATGAAAAGAAAGATTCATCTGAAGAAGCAAATATTGAGACCAAAGATAGGGCTCTCGAATTTGATGATGAAGGTGATTCTGGTAATGAAATGAACAACTAACTTTTTTTCATTTTCTTTTTTTACATTGTATTATTTCGTACGAGCTACTTATGCGTTATGCTCAGTTGCCTCCTGAATTTTGTAATGGACACACTAGCTGATGGAAAAGTACATGAAAGAATCTTCATGCATGTATGCACCTATTATTTCTATTGGCTTAACTTGTTTGTAACTGCGGCTTGACAGGAAACGAGGTCCTTCATAATGGTACTGCTGATGAATCTATAACATCACTGGCTGAATCAGATGCACGGCACAGTGGTAATGCGCCTGCAATAAAATTGGGCTTTGGTTTAACTGGGTCTGGCAAACGAGCAGCAGTTCTTTCATTTTTCCATGAAGAGGATGATGATGCAAACAAGGACAAAAAGATGAGGCCTCTTGTTCCGATTGATTATTCAACTGAGGAGCTGCAGGCTGTTCAATCTCCTGTTTCTAGTGGACAACCACCGAATCTTGTTACTGCTGCAGAATTCACAAAGCGAATTTCTAATGTTACAAAAGAAGAAAAACCTGATGTGGAAAAGGAAAGAAGACGTTCTCATGATAGGTCAAGCCAGCGGCAGAGGGACAGAAATGATGATGATAATAAGTTGAATGACGAGAAGGATAAGATTCTCGAACGAGATAGGATTCGAGAACGTGGGTTGGACAAAATAAAAACACCAGACAAGCAGAAACTCTTGGATGCAAAGCAGTTGATTGATATGATTCCGAAGACCAAGGATGAGCTATTCTCATATGAAATAAATTGGGCAGTGTACGACAAAGTAAGAATTTCTACTTAATAATTTTTCTTCAAGTTTTATATGCTCCTGAACTTTATTTAAGTATTTTGCATCAGTTTTATAGTTGACTATATCAATATATGCTTTCTGAACAGCTATTTTCCTTGAAAAGATAGAAAGAAAATGCTTACTATCCCCAACACTACTTGTTCTGAATGAGATGTTATTTGTACATTTGATAATACAGACTTGTTCGAAAAAATTTCCTTAGCCAGGTAAAGCAAATTGTTTGACATATGAATTGTTGAAACTCGGGAATTACCTCCATTTTATTTAATTGCCTGAAACTGTGGGCACATGAGGCTAAACAATTTCCAAATTGAAGATTAGGTTAAGCAAAATCAGTGGACGACTACGTTTTTACTTGTCTAGGTTTCATGTCTTTTTGTTTTAGTTTTCTAATAATAAAGTTCATGGACTGAAACGATCTATAAATTAATTATTTATAATATTTTGCTTTTAATTAGAATTCCCAAGCGTCACAACTTGTTTCTATTGATTATGAATGCCCAGTTGCAAAAGAGAGAATGTACGTTGTGCATATATGTGCCTCTGCTGCTTGTAGGGTGTAGGGAGGACTATGTGCAATCATATTCAAACTGCTATGAATATGGAATCTATATATTTATACCAATGGTTAATGATAATGCGAGGTCGGTGGTTATATATGTCTTTGCTTCTGGAACACCTTTAATTGATGCCTCAATATGAGTTAGTTTGCATTTCACGAAATGCTTAAATGAGCTCAAAACTAGCGTGTTCTTTCTTGCAGCATGAACTTCATGAGAGAATGAGACCATGGATTTCAAAGAAGGTAACAGAGTTCTTGGGAGAGGAAGAAGCCACGTTGGTGGATTATATAGTATCAAGTACTCAATTGACAACATGTGAAAGCAACACAGATGCTGGAGATGCTTCAGTCCATATTGGACGACGAAGCCGAAATGTTTGTGCTCAAGATGTGGAGGATGCTTATTTTTGAAATCAAGAAGCTAGAAACTGGTCTTGCTCTCAAGTCAAGAACCTGAAAACCAAAATGCATTTTGTTTTTCCAGGTTGCTGTGCTATGAATCAGTAATATTTCAGCAGATATATAGCTTTCCTAGTATTGTAGAAGTAGCCCCAGATGACAGTCCAGTTGTATGGATGCGTTTCATATCATTACATTCTTTTTAGTATTATTTTCAACTAACGAATTAATCCTTGTAATTCTGTTGTGCAACACATCATTTTGTATCTGGAACACAACAACAAGACACCACTTTTATCCCTAGAAAAGCAATACCTGCCCTGCAAATTATGCAAATTCCCTTTACTCTTTTGTAAAATAACATTTCCACCTTTATCTGTCAGAAAATTAGAATGCCAAGTTGGTCATTTGGATTTACAACCGGGAGACTCGAAAAAATTTCAGCACAAACTGCTTATTAGAGCTAGTGATTATTATAATACGGGTGAACCAAAAATGGCACAGCAAAGATGCGACACATAAATAGAATTAAATGTTACCAAAAGTACTCAACAATAGAAACAGAATTTACATAATAAAACATTCCAGTTCTTGTTTATTCTTTGGTTTTTTGCAACATGTTTTCGCTGACTATAAAACATCCTCCTCCTTCACCACCTAAAAAATCTTCACTGCGCGAAGTTGTCCCCACCACTACCCTATAAGAAGTCGCCGCCAACACCCCCGGAGAAGTCGTCACCGCCACCCTATAAGAAGTGGCCTCCCCCTATATTTGATTTATCATTATTCAACCATTTATTACAACTGGAATACAGTATTAATTTTTTTTTTAGAAAATCTGAATCCGTCCAATCAGTTTTTTTTTTCTTTTTATGATTTTCATCGCCTTGAAATTTCTAATAGGTGGTAATGATTAAGACTGATATTATGTAAATTAATTTGTGAACATTCAACATATTTTTTATTAAAATACATTTTTATGATATCAATACGTTATTAGATGTAAATTCTATTTCTATTGTTGAGTACTTTGGTAACATTATATCCTAATTATATGTGGAAAATATTTGATGAGTCGCGTATTTGCTGTACAAAAATGAATATCCATCCATTACAACAAGAATGAAGTGATGAACAGTCAGCATCAAGCCGTCTAATCTCGGTTCTCTTCGCCTTTGCCACGGGCTGAGGATCCAAAATGGATTTCACAGTGATCCCAAAAACCGGAAAACCGGAAACCACAAATGAATGAAATCATTATACATGTAAAGATTTCATACATAGCTTTCCCTTTTTTTACAACAATCCCTCTTCTAAAGAAGGCAGAGGTTCTAAAAATTCAGATATGAAACTGTACACCGAAACCATATAGCCTCGCCTCCCAAATCCATCATCTAAATTGGTAGGCACCCAAACTACATATATACATTTTAATTCAGGCATCATTCTTGGAGTCAGCCAATCAGCCCATAAGATAAAAAAACGGGCTTTAAAGTTAGAACAACAAAGATTCTTACTTTTTTATTTTCATCGTGCTGGATCTTTTCTTTTTTTACCTGATCTGCTTTGTGGTTTGCCGTTTTCAGTTGGACTCGGGGCTGGCTTTGGAATCGCAACATCTGTGTGGGCAGAAGAATCATCGTCTGACTTATTACCGACTTCTGCAATTTCTTCAGGAGATAAAGGACATGGCTTTTCGTAAAGAATGGCAGCATCCAATGAGTATATTCGAACGGCAAGATTGGAGAGGTTAGCGATTTTCGCTGCAGCAGAAATTGATGACCAATACCACCATTCATTTCTCAAGTACTCTGTCTTGATCATGTTCTCCAAAACAATTGTCGCTTGTACCATCTGAAAAATCAGGCAAACCTATGCTTACGAAGCAACCAACATATCACATTGAAAAAGACGTGTACATTTTTTATGCCGAATGGAAGACATTCATACATTTTAGCCTGTAAACTCTTAAGTAAGCAGCACTAGAACAAGTTTATTAACATGCTCTCGAGCTCATGAGATTTTTAATGCCAGAATCAACATAAGATGTAATACTTGAGAAAGTAAGGAAATAATAATAATCTAACCTCAAACACTGACTTGGCAGATTTGATAAATGCTCTCCATGTGCATCGTTTTTCTGAGCTAGCGCTCGATGATTTTATGGCTTCTCGAGGGAGGGCTGCATCAATATCAAGCAAACAGATCTTGAGCTGCCTAAGAATTTGAGCCCCTCTGCCCGCAAGAGGTCTCAACGAGAACTCATGAATCACAGAAACATCGTTTCCTGGTCTTGAATAGCTGAGTCTTAACCATGATTGATCTGATAATCTCCCGATTTCTTCCAAGTCCTTGTATATCTCAATTGCACAAGTCTTGTTTTTGTTAACAAGTCTCTTACCAGTAATAGTAACCATTTCCACAGCACTCCCTGACAAATTATCACCGCTCTGATCAGTCTGGCTAACATCTTTTCCGAAAGAGATGAACTTTAAAGCAGGATCGGTGAGATTGGGAGGGGCAGACGGTACGAAAGACGGGACTCCGTTTGAACCAAGAAGTCCGATTTCCTTAACCAACTCCTTGTTAGAGTTCTTAATAACGAACTTGTCACAAATCTCTTTAAAATCGAAAGGCGACGTCATGTCATTCGAAAACCCAACAAACCTATTCTGTTCAGTCCTCATGATTCTTTTACCTTTTGAGTTATCATCGATCATTTTGCTGCTATTGGTATCAAAGCTACACTTTCGATTATCATGCTCGTCGATTTCACGCCTGGTAGAAAATGAACAGTGGCAGGAGTGGCAATGATAGCGAGAAAGCCATGTGAGTTCTAGACAATTGCATCGCCACATTCTTTCACCAAAACCGACTTCTGTGTTTCTCGACTTCTTTACTGAAGTAGCAGTAGCATCAAGTCCTAAGCAAGGACCATGGTTCTTCTCCAGTGCCATCAAAGCTCTGGTCTTTAGTGAATTCGACTTTGTATTCTTCTCAACAGTAATGGGTTCTGAAGTTGGTTGGTAATTACGAACATGAACCAGCCAGTGCAGAAGAGAATCAATCAACTCTTTTTGTACTGGGTCATTATCCCTCAACCATTTTATAAGTTCTTCAATTTCAGAACTAGACTGATGAAAGTAGAATTGAGAACCCTCTGGAATACTCTTAATAACATTTGGAGTAAGAACAGTATCCATTAGAGGGGATTTTAGTACTAGATTATTTAACGAAAACTGCTCCTGGTTAGTTGCATCGACAATCACTGATGGAGATGAACTTGGCCTGGAAAAGATCCAGTATGATCGGCCCGAAGAGTCTTTCCCCAAAAGATCCTTCCTAAGATATACCTTGAGTAACTGTAACTCCAGACTGGCAACTGAATCCTCCAACACAGAGATCTTATTCTTGATGAGAGTGTACTCTTGGTTACTGGATTGAAAATCAGAAACCTTTACGGACCGACTTTCCATGGCTTCTGAGTGTTTCTCTGCACTGGCTTCTGAATCAAACGAGCGCTGTTCATCCAAACCATTATCAAGCGTGCTTGCATTTGCTTTTTCCACTTTCTCAGCAAGGAATGCTTCTCTAAGCTTTAGGTTCCTCAATTCCATAGATAGTGAACGTAGTTTCTGCTGTAAATCAATAGATTCTGGGGCACATTGATCCACGTTTTCATGAATACACGACGAATTCGCCACCTCATCACCCAACATCTTAACAAGGCATATCCTCTGAAAAAACGAGGAAGTTTTAATGCATTTTAAAGAGAAACAAAAGAAAAAGAAAGTCAAAATATGGAGCTAGAGACGGACCTCATCCACACTGTAATCCCAATAATCTTTCACCTCCATTTCCCGAATCAAATGTGAAAGACTCTCAAGAATTTCATGACTGAATTCTCCAATTTCTCCCCGGCGTCTTCTTTTTCTGTAAGTGCGAGAAATCTGTGAAGCGTCCTGAATACTGCTTTTGCACGAAGGACAAAACCAATTCCCGTCAGGTACTTTTTCAAGAGGAGGATCTAAGCAATAAATATGATGACCAGAGTTGCATTTGTCGCATAATAAGACATGACCATCGTCCTTGTCTAGTCCACAACCTTTGCAGACCAAAACCCAAGGACCTTTGGAAGTCTCAGTTGTCTGCTCAAAAAGGCCCTCAATTTTACTCTTAACTTCAGCACTTAAGCATTCAGCATCGGTATTTCCTTCCAGTTGCTCAACTAAAGTAAGAACCTGCATTGATTTTTCTCCATGTTAAAGCGAAAAAGATAACATCTTTCAGAAAAGCAAATTCAGGAAAGAGAGATATTTGCAAACCTCTTTCTCATAAAGTGTCTCAAACTTTTGTGATAACTTCTCAGCCAAATTCCGTAAATTGGTCTGATCTGCATATGCTAAACGGATATGATTCCAAACCTGTCAATTGAAAATAAAAATACGCTGTCTACTTAAATTTTACACTTGAGACTGAGGAAGTTCAGCAACAGAAAGGTTACTTACCTCAC
Organism: Euphorbia corollata; assembly: GCA_948277035.1. Lineage (NCBI taxonomy): Eukaryota > Viridiplantae > Streptophyta > Magnoliopsida > Malpighiales > Euphorbiaceae > Euphorbia > Euphorbia corollata. The sequence continues at coordinate 13,910 of CAOJBI010735856.1, forward strand.
GAACATCTTCTAAAAATGCTTCATGTGATCCTCTATAAGTCCCGAAAGCTAACCTTAGATCAATGGTTCTGAAGTCTAGGGGACGGGACACCATAGAAGGGAATCCGAATATTCCTTCATCAGCATCATCCAATGTATTTACAAGTGTTCTTCCTAACGAGTTGCAGAAAACTTTTTCCTTATCATCTGAAAGAGCACAATAAAGAGCTCTTTGACACGATCTCATTATAACGTCAGATAAAGTGATGTGCTTGCTCTTTTTCTTCTTAACAAGTTTCGGCTGAGGTTTTGGCTGCTGGGTTTCTCCACACACCTTTGCTAAAACTGACAAGACCGCTCTCTATAATAAAACTTACATTTTCAGATAATGTGTAAAATTTTGTACAAAATAAACATAGAAATGTTTTTTTATTTTTGTAAATACCTTAGTAGGTCCAGAAGCATTTCCCTTGTAAACGCCTTTACTGATTGAATGCTGTAATATCTCTGCCGCCCATTCTGGAGGATCTAGAGCCAAAGCGTTATAAACTCGTGTTCGAATTTTAGCTCCTACATTTGTTGGAAGCCTTTTCACATCGTAGAGCGCTTCTGCCCACTTAGGAACTTCGGCATCATCCACTTTGACATCATCCAATTTGACTTCTTCGCTTGGACTAAAGGCGACAGTTTCATTGAACTCCACATTCAAATTGTCATTTGAACTCTTTAACACACCGAAAATCTGCTTCATAGCCTCTGCAAGCAGCTGATAATTAGAAAAGTTAGTGCACCATTATTCCATAAACCAATCGAATTAATGCAGAATAATCGGGTTTCAAACATTACAAGCGTCTAACCGAATATAAATGAATAATAACCGAAAAGGAAACAGACCACAACATAGTGAATGTAAAACGTAAAAGGAAAAAGACCACGACATAGTGGACGTAAAACTGAATAGGAACCAGAACTCATAACGTAAATTGGGCCAAGTAGTTAGATTAACTGAATATTGAGCATAGAGCAAACTAGGAAACAACTATATATATAAACATCGAAATGAATTTAATGAACGATAGCAAGTGCAGATTGCGCCAATTGGAAAATGGTAATCAAGATCCACTATATAGTGAATACAAACTAAGAAAGAAACAGACCTGGTAAAGTGAATTGGGCCAGCTGGCAAATGATATAGAAAATAGATCAAAATAGGAAACAGCAACAAATATGAACATCTAACCGAATTTGGGCCTATCGCAAAGTGGTAAGATTGATTTACTACAAGTGACTACAATACTATAAAGGATACAGAACTTGTAACATACATCGGGCCTATTGGTAAACATAGATCCACCAAATACGGAATATGGACCGAAATAGGTAACTTTTCTGTGAATCTTGAAATTGGTGTATATAAATTCTAAGATACTCAAAAGTAACAAGAAAAAGAATGATTTTAGATGTTAAGTTGAGTAATATAATAGCAAAACATACATATTCAAACTTATGAAAGCATTAGATATGAACAGGAAGAGAATGCTATTTATATACTGATTCCCGCTCACTAAGTTTCATGATGTCAAAACTCCTAGTTATGTCGATTTTTGTTTATATGCATGCAATCAACTGTTCTAAACTATACCTTGAAACATATAATAAGCTATTCTAATATGTTCAATTTCTTAATGTTATATGTTTTCATGTGCTCTATGAAGTTGAGCAAACATTAACAAATCGGGACACCAATTTCTATTGCATGCCAGCAGTGACAGACCAATTATCCGTACCAAAGAGATGGACTATTGGAGCACTGCATTCAAAACACTATAGGAAAGCGCCACAAAAATCCAGGACTGTACTACACTAATGGTAGCAGTTTCATAAGCAAATGAAACATGCCACATGAACTACTTAAGATTTTCTAATTAGTGTTCACGGTTGATGAGCAGCCTAAACATATCGATAAAGAATCCAACTTTCAGCAAGGCTTTTCTAAACAGTTAAGCTTAAGCGACTCTAGAGTTATCTTTTAGCATTGGCAAGTGTCCCTATACAATTAAAAAAGGATGACTTGATGCTTCAGGATACTGAATATGATAAAGAGAAAAGAGCTTATTATGCATGATACATACACCAACAGAATTTTGATCAGCCTACAGGATATTTGATACAATTTCAAGAACTTATTTCAATATGAAGCTAATCTAAGGAAGAAAACAGGATCCCTTTCTATTTGATAGGAAGGAATTAAGAATATATGTTAAAACGAAAAAACCAAAAAAGATCCATGTCTCTAATATTTTTTCCTCATATATCTTTTGATGGTTGGTTAAGTAGTTTCGAAGTTGTCCACAACACATAACAAAGTAAGCAACATTTTGGGGCGATGCTTGTAATCAAACATCACACCATCTTCTTTCTTTCTTTTTTTTTTTTTTGTATAACGGACACGAATCTTCATTGAGATAATCTTGTTCGGGGCTTAGTCACATTTAAGGCTTCTCACTAATGCATCTACTGAGAGTCAAACATCACACTATCATAGACTAGGAAATAATAACATATCTATAGCATATACTAGGAAATTAAAGCCAATCTACCAGTTCATCAGCTTCCATTACAGCTACTCCATGAAGAGGGCCGTAAAGCACCCTACTATCTCCAAATAAACAACGAAACACTCTGCGACTTTCACTTCTTGCTGCCTCTGGAAAATCAGTATTAACCTCACTGGGTAGAATGAAAAGAAAATATCTTCGAGCCAATTCAGGCCAAGTAAGTTCATTTACTGGGAGTAAATCAATCATTGCCTTCATAGACAGAGCCAAGTTATCGACTTTTCTCCTTTTCTTTCTTGATTTAGACTCTCCACTTTCGAGAATAGGATCTAAAGATACAGGCAACTTGGATTCCCACTCTCCCAGTAGTACTTTTAGAAGCGAGCAATGAGCTTTATACATAGGTTCTGCCACTTCTTTTATGTTTGATGTGTCTTGTTTCATTCCAATAAGTTCCTCTTCAAATTCCTCAAATGATAAAGTTTCTTCCAGTCCCAAAATTTCAGAGAATCGCCAGAGTAACTCCCATGACTAAAACACAACAAAGAAACGGAACAGTTATGGAAGATAAGTTAGAAAAACATTTGGTTAGTTCTCGTAATTCAAAAGAACATGTTCCATACCTGAAGAGCATCACTGACTAAAGAAGCGGGAAGCTTTGAGCCCAATGGCTTTCCAGGGAAAGACAAGTCCTCCACAAGTCTTTCCTTAGAGGCTTTACACTTCACTTCCTTCTCACTTTGCGAATCATTTTCCCTTTTCGCCAGGAGAAACCCATTTCCAATCGTCTGTAATTTTGACTTATCGGATCGGCTATTCAGAACAATATAATCTGAAAAGGAATGAACCCCAGGAAGCTGCTCTATCATTTCTTGAACAAAATCGATATCTAGTCCAAACCTGTCCTGGCCTAACCAGTCAACCAAGGCTTCACAGGTCCTAGAAATTTCGTCATTGCTACCAACACAGCGGGCCACATCAAATGGGCCATACATATGGCAAAACTTGGATAGCGAATCGGGTAATTCCGTGGTAGTGTCATAAATAATGCAAGATGAGCACCAATGATATGAATGCCTGCAAGAAAATTCACATACACCATTTTGCTTATACATATCACGGCAAATCTGCACCAGCTTCTCAGACACCATTTTCCATACAGAAGAACATGATTTTCCTTCCACTAGAAACTCGCCGATATCATCATCTAATGTTATACTGTTACTTACAGTTCCCCCAGGATTTTTCAAAGCACAATTTGAAGCAGTTCGACTTTCCAAAACATTTAATTCAAGGTTTGGAGGGCTAGAATCTGAGAATATCATCTGAGCATCTATATCAAAGGTGTTTTCAGGTTCTTTATTCAATGTGCTAATGCTTGGTGGCCTTGACAAGATCGTTGATCCAGTAGGGATGGCTCGAGTAGTACATGGATACCTTTGAACCTTAAAAATTGGACCTTTATCACCGCCATCTGAGACATCACATACAAAAAGAGATCCAGAAATCTTGTCATGCCAACTGGATTTGTAACCTACTGGCCATATTTGGGTAGCACAATGATAAGACGGTCGTGGGTCCACCTCCCCTAAAGAAAGAACAAAAAACTCCGCAAACTGGACTGGGAATCCGTCCTGAAACAGAATTTTAATAAATTTTACATCAAAATTTTCTATAAAAACTAAAAAAACTCCGAACAAAATGATAAATGAGAGAGAGAGAGAGAGAGATGCAGTTGATTCACCTTGTAGTGAGAAGATTCATAGATAGCAGCTGATTCCAATTTGCTACTCCTTGACGTGGAGGCGTCAAAATCCCTATTCTCGATTCCTAACGATATCTTGCTTGCAAGACTTGTTTGGCATTGGTTGGAGTCTATGGTTCTCGAGAATAGCAACGACTCCTTTTTTGTTCTGTCTAAAAGCAACCTATTCTGTGCTACAGAAAATCCATCGCATATATCTCGAGAGCCCCGCATATGGCGGTTTGACATCAAACCAAGATGACAGGCAACATCAAACACAGACTCAAACCTATGCCCATCAGGTGAACAATATACCGCACATGGTTTACATCTCTTCTGGCAATACAACAACTCCACGTTCCAACCATCTTCTAGTAAAACGCCATGGCTATCCAACATAAACTTTCTTAAACTCTCTAAGAGAAAGATTTTTTCGCTCTGGTTCTGGAATGAAATAGTATTCACAGAAAAATCAGTAGCGTAATTCCTTCCTCGCAACGCAGGATATACATCTACATCCTTAACATTACTAACAAAGTTCCCTCTAGGCCGTATAATATCTACAAAGCTTGATCTGAAAATGGAGGCCAAATCGCTAGGTGTCCCTCTAAGACCAAACTGACTCCCCCCAAACAAGAAGTTAGAACAAGTTACAGGCGCATTGGTTGAGTTGCGAACCGAAGAAGCCCCCTGAACAGAGTGTATTCTACATACCACAAAACAAACAGCAATAGTCTTAGAATTCAATATGTCTTTATACAGCACATCAACAGAACACCCACACAAATAATCAAAATAGCCCAAAAAACAAACAAAAAATACAAGGTACAAATGCCAAAATGGACCACATAAGATGGCTCGATGATAATCTAGCCCCATTCATCACAATTTCATTAAATAAAATCAACAGTGAGGTTCTTTCCCTCTCAAAAGCCGCCATTCAAATTCTCAGCCAGACAATTCGCATTAGCTCAAAAAAGATCAAAACTTAATTCAATTAAGGAAACAAAAATTGACAGAAGAGAAGGGCATACCCAAAATTGACCGAGTGCTGAGTTTCTTCCACCTCGGCTTCAGTCGGCAATGCATTTATATCCAAGTCCAGAATCCCCACTTTAACATTACCAACGCCAGCCGTCGGACCGGTATCATCTCCGGCGATCGTTTCACGGGGAGAGGAAAGAGGGGCCTCGTTAAGATCGATACAAAACGGCACCGGACGAGTCCCAACAGAGTGACAGCTGGAATCAGGATGATTGAGGTCCATCTTAAACAAACTAGAAGAAGAAGATTAAGAATTGAAACATCCAGCTCCAACTACAAGAACAATTCAGTGAACTCTAACTGAAGAGCATTGTAAGAGCCCGAATTTCCAGGCGAGAAAAGAGAAAAAGAAAAACACAAAATTGGAAAGATCAGAGCGGTAACAGTCAGCTAAACAAACAGAAGTAATAAAGAGAATGAGAAGAGAAGAAAAGGGTCGAGGGCGAAATGAAGAAATGGAAGCTGGATTGTGTTTGGTTGAGTTGAGTTGAGCTGTTTTGATTAAATTAATGTTAAGAATCGAAGCTGAAACTGAAACTGAAAGACAAATGGGTTTGGGGGGTTTGTCTGGGGAGTCGTAAAAGGCAGGTTTTGTGGGGTGACAAATGACAACACTAGACAGAGTCTTTATGAAGGAAGTCGCTGAAACGCCGGCGTTTTATGGGTAGAAAGAGAAATAGTTTTGCTGTAAGGGTAAGAAACGCATTCTGGGGTATTCTTTCTCTCTCCTCGTGACTGCTATTTGTCGTGATATAAATTAGATACTCACGCCTTCCCTTCATGCGCCCTGTGTTCTGAGTTCCGAGTTGTTGCCTATTTGCTTTTCGCGTATTTATAGTATGTGAAAATATAATTCGAGTTTCGAGTTGTTGTACATCTATTGCAAAAGTTAACATCAAACAACTGCTTTCTCCAAACTGTTTTTTAAATTAGTTGTTAAGAGATATTTTTAAAAATATTTTAAAAAAAATAGATAATTTTGATAGTTATTTTTCGATTTAAAAGTTAAAAATAAATTGTACTTACTTCTCAAAAAAGTATCTTATAAGTTATAAGTTGATAAGGATAAATCGGGAGAAACTAAAACTTGCGTTTGAAATATAATTTTGATTTTGATATTTTGAATGTGGTGTTTATGTATCATGTAAATTATGTGTTACATTGAGATTAAACTTGAGAACAATACATATTCATGTATGCGGGGGCACATGTATAGAAAGCATGATTCAAATTATGACAATGAAATTTACATGTTAAATCATAATAAGTATGTTAATATTTTCTAAACATGGATTTTTTTAAAACTGTTCAACATCCGTCTTATACTTTTTTTACATCAATATGTGCTTATTTAAATGTTTGGGAACAATTATGTAAGTTATTTAAGAGATAAAGGAGGTTTGACAACAATAAATAAATAGCTATCAACATTTTTTTTTTTTTGGTGATAAAATAGCTATCAACATTAATAAACAATAATAGGAAAAGTGACAATAGTGTTACATTATATTATAATATCTAATATTTAATTTCATTTATTATCTCATCTTTTACAAAGTTTCTGTAAAAGCTTTTATTCATTTTATTAAAAGAATGAAAGAAACACCAAAAAAATACCAAAAATGGTCAAATTTTAATATTGATATATACAAATCCACAAAGGAAAGAAAGAATCCTAATAAAGAAAAGTTTACTGGATTGTGGAATTCGTTGGATTCT
>CAOJBI010736256.1:0-21781 GCA_948277035.1 Euphorbia corollata
TATGCACATAATTTAATATATTTTTTAAAATCAATTAAATGAAAACGTATGTTTTAGAAATTATGTAGAAAAGTATGCACTAAAATAATCTTTCAATTGATCTAAATAAATAAAAATTACTAATTGAACTTAATACAATTGGTACATTCACAAATAAAATGTTACGATGATTGTGGATCGATTCTTAATTCCTTCAAAAACCCACTTCACTCGAAAATAACTAAATAAATAAATATTAATAATTTTCTAATAAATGCTGTATTACTTAAAAAATATATATATTAACCGGAAACACAATTGAAAATTGAGGAAAGTATTTTTGGATTTCACCTTGATAATTTTTTACGCAAATGCAACAGCCTTCATCGATTGTGATTTAGTGAGCTTGCTATGCCGATTCAGAAGCAAAGTAATTCGGATCTGATTTTTCATATATGTATTAACATATTTTTTTTTCTGCAAATCAAAAGTTCGGATGGAATTGAAAAGTTAGGGTTTTACATAAAAGAATAAGAAACAGTTGATTTTTCTAATTTAATTACTTTTAAAATTCTCTCTCCCCATCACAACATCACAACATTTTTAACGGTGTGAATATTTCGCTATCGTCTATAACTTCAGACCCCATATTCAAAATAGAATTATTCTGAAATTTACCCAATTAAATAAACAGGTTGAAAATAAACAGGTTGTTCTTTCAAAAAAAAAATAAAAATAAAAAATAAACAGGTTGAAAATAAACTCTTTGCCCATGTGAAACTGTAGAATGTAAGAAAATCTTGCTTGTTACTTTGCTAAACTCAGTAGCTGAGTCTGTTTCTTGTTCATCATTTCATTTCCATCTCCACAGTTGTTCAAATTTTCACGTGATTCTCTTCACGCTACTCTTCTTTCTTCCCCGTGAATTCTATGATATCCGATTTTACCACGCTACTTCATCTTCAACTCTCCCCTCTCTTCTTCTATCTTCTTTCCTCTCATGGATCTAGTCCGATCAAATTCTTGATTCGATAATTCATGCTCCTTTTTCCTCTTCTAGCATTGCTATTTTTCAGTGAGATGGTGCCGGATTTCAGCTGAAAAATAAGACTTCCAAATGAAGCAGCGGAAGGTCCTTCTGCACCAGAAATCTATACCTCGATATAAATGGAGAAGGAATTTGTTGATCGTTTTGTTGTTAGGTTTGTGCTTTGGGAGCTTGGTTCTGATGCAAACTCAGTACACTCGAGTTTTGGAGCTCGCTGCTTCGCACTCTCATTCGATTCGCAATCCGAAAATTGCGTTTCTGTTTATTGCTCGAAACCGGCTCCCTCTAGACATGGTGTGGGATGCTTTTTTCCAGGCTAGTTAGCATCTCGACTACTTTTTTCTTTCCGGTCGTTATGAAATTAGACTTCAGTATTTTTCTTTTCCATTTATATAAATTTGCTTTTGTTGGCGTTTGATTATTTAACAGGTCGTATTTAGAAATTAGTTCCAGGCTGCAGTTTAATTATTTTAAATTAATTATTACAACAGTACAAAATTATTTCACGAGAAGATACTAAGATTTGTCGACGCCTTTGAATGCTATTTTTAGCAGATCATATGGTCCTATCTTTTTAGCACTTATCACTATTAGAATGGGATGAAACCTAATGGACTTACCTGGGTTTTTTTCGTTGTTTTCTGCTATTAAAACATAATTACTATGTATTTGCACTATGTTTTATGTGCCTTAAAGTTTATGTATTCGGGATTGTATTTATGATCTATTAAGAAAAGACCAACAGATTATTCCCACTCGGCAGGATGCTTTGTGCCCAGTATGCTCTTTGTATCTGTGATGTCTTATAGCTTACTTTGTTTCTGTGAGAAGACTTCTCTAGGAAGAAGGGGAGAATATTTTGGAACTTTTGCTGTATTCATGAAAAAAATGAGGCCAACTTTACCCCTTTGAAATGCCTTCCAGTGATATTTTTCGCCCTTAATTTTTATCGATGTTCTTAATAATTCTAAAGCTTGTATTTTTTTTAAGTATCACACTGATGAGTTTCATGTTGATTTCAGGGTGAGGAATCCAGATTTTCAGTTTACGTCCACTCTAGGCCTGGCTTTGTACTCAATAAGGCAACAACAAGATCTAACCTTTTCTTAAATAGACAAGTAAATGACAGCATAAAGGTTCTCTTCCTACCTTTTAAACTGACAAATGCAATAATTATTCTGTATGTTCTTGTGAAATTAAGATCATTTCCTCGAGAGGAGCACAAAGGGTTTGCACAAAAAGCTTACGCAAGCCTTGCATTTTGCAATTATGTTAATGCTTATTCTTTTTAATTTAATTGGAGCAAGGTCCTTATGAACCATGAACCAAATACAATATAAATTACTATCTAGCTTTATTGCACTGTTGACATAAGTCCTTTATTCGCTAGTACACAGCACTTGCTACTCATTTCTGTGGTATTTTTGCAACTAATTTCAGGTAGATTGGGGAGAAGCAACAATGATTGAGGCAGAGCGAATATTGCTTAGGCATGCCCTAGAAGATCCTCAAAATGAACGCTTTGTTTTCCTATCAGATAGGTGAGAATTGGTTCCGACTATAGATACTAGATACTATAACTTGCAAGTATGTAACAGATTGCAATATCCTATTGTGTTTTTCTTCTTTTACATTATTTTATCAGCTTAAATAAATAAGTTGCTAATTTTCTATGTGGATTAGCTTTAATTTGCAATACGACCTGACAAAATTTCAGTTTTCTGATCTCTTTCTCAGCTGCATACCTTTGTACAACTTCAGCTACACATATGACTATATAATGTCAACAACAACTAGTTTTGTAGACAGGTAAGACGCCATGATCTATTGTGCATATCTCGTATGTTTTGAAGTTGCAATGCCTTAGCATGACTAATGTGCTTTATGTAGAGAGAATTAAGATTATATGCATTTGACATTCAAGTTGCATTGTCATCTCTCCCAAATGTTATTTAAACCTTCAATTCATTTGGTCTCCCTTATGAGTTCTTTATCTTTTTTGTTGGAAATGAAAGAATTAGTTTTGTTAGTTGGGCCTTCAGATGCTTCAGTTACTGGAAACATAATAGAATATGACTTAGAACTTGGCAGATAAAAGTACAAACTTCCTCTTAAATTCACGCATGGACAAGGAGCCTTCAATCATCTCTTTTCGGCTGGATTAATCCATATTTGGCACGCTTGGCCAAATTTCACCTAGAACTCTGCATATTACGGCCCTTAACTAGCATATCACATTTTTCTATGAAATATTGACAATAAATTCCTTAAAACAAAAGAATGTATTTCCTTACAAAAACATACTTATTGAACAAAAAATTGGACAATTCTTAGCAATCATTTCTTAAATACATGTTTGTTGAAGCCATTGTCCATTGTTTTGGTTCATTATGTTTCAGGTGGGTTGGTCTACTCTTTCTTTATGAAGAGGTCTAATGTTAATATCTTCATTGAGTACGCTTTTAGATTACGAAAATATTATATCTGCAAACTGGCAGCTCTGTCCAAAGTTTGGGGTGGAATGTGTGATAGTAGTTAATTTGGGGCTATGTGTAAGTGTTTCAATTTTGAAGGGGGGTTATAACCAAAAAAATGGCCTTTTTGCAATTTTTAGCAAACAACTTGGATTGAGAAAATCTTATATCATAATCTTATAAAATATATATAGAACAGGAGTAGTTTCTAATTTCAAAGAGATTATTGAATATATTTGCCAAAATTAGGTTTCTTTTTGACATTGCTTTGAAAAAATTTAAGTTGTCAAATTGGAGTACATCATGAGGCAACTTACCTTGTTCTTGTAATGTGTTTTAAATGCTGGAGGCAGTTTTGCTGATACGAAAGAGGGCCGCTACAATCCGAAAATGGCTCCAATCATTCTTGTTGATAAATGGAGGAAAGGGTCTCAGGTAGTGAGTGATATTTCTCAAGCTTGATGAAAAGTTAGATGAAGGATGTAAATTCTTGATGGCTCATGCTGTTGCAGTTTTTGTGCGTCTTATTCTATTTTTTGTTTTTCTTTTCTTGCAGTGGGTTGTTCTGACGAGAAAGCATGCAGAGGTTGTGGTGAATGACACTACTGTCTTTCTTATATTCCAACAGCATTGCAGGGCAGGTTTCTATGACTTTTTAGTTATAAACAAAATTATTCTCGGAACATAGTCTATTAGGTCTTGTAGCCGATGATATCATGATACTCATGTATTGTTATCAGAAAATAGAAATGGTTAATGGATAGCTTTTCGGATAGATTTGCAAACATGGTTTAGCTCATACACTCTTCAACAATTTTTGCTGATTTTCAATATATTGGAAACTGAAAATAGATGCACAAGTAACCTGCCTTTTTTCTAGGAAAATTGTTTTTAGTTTATTAAGTCTATAATCTTCCAAATTCTTTGGTTGTTTTGCAATTTTTATATTCTCACCATTTTAAATTTGTCATGCAGAGGAAATCACTTCCTGAGTTTTGGCGAGACCGCCCTGTTGTAAGTAACTCTGATTCTGTCATCACTAAATTGTGAATCCTTTATTATTTGGAAGAGAAGATTGGAGGGTCAAATATATATAATAATAATAAATAAAGAATATAAAATATAAAAAAGTTTTTTCCTGATGTTTTTTAATTGAATTTGAAGTTACGAAGTAACAATATCTTTCTCTTAAATTTTTCTCATGAACAGGCAGCAGACAATTCCAAGGAGCACAATTGTATACCCGATGAACATTATGTCCAAACGTTATTGGCAGTAAGATTTCTTATCCATCTATGCTGAGCCCTCTCTATGGACTAATGAACTTGATTTGAACAAACTCACAAGTGACTGGAAGACCTTCCACTTGTGAACTATACCTGACTTAAAATACAGTGCAAACAAAAATAATTCCACTTAATTTTTATATATCTCTATCCAGTATTCTCTTTGTCTACATATATGTCCATGTTAATTTTTACTAGTAGAATATGACTTTATTGATTATTTTGGACAGTATAATCCATCAGCCAACAGCGGCCTCAAGCTCTCTATGCCTGAAGTTTGAATGCTTTAATAAAGGGTCAAAACACCATATATAGATTAAAAATAAAAATCTATGTCTAGTTATTTTAGAATGCTTCATGCTTGTAAACTTAGTGAATTTGTCACACGTACTGAACCTACTTTCAAAATTCAAGTGTCAACTTCATATAACAAATGCTATATTTTAAAGCTACTACTGGTGTAGTGCTGTGTTTGTTCTGTGTAATTCTCAGCAGTAGGAAACCAAAGAACAATCACCTGAATTAGATATTGGAAATTGTAAGGGATGAAAATAACCTTTTTAAAGTTATTTACACCTGCTTTTTCTTGCTTTCTGTTTCTGAAGCATAAATTTGATCATTGTAATGCAGCAGGAAGGCCTTGAAGGAGAAATTACACGAAGATCATTGACCCATAGTTCATGGGACGTTTCATCCACTAAAGTTGCTGAACGTCGTGGATGGCATCCTGTTACATATAAATTCTCTGATGCTACTTCCATGCTTTTAAAATCTATTAAGGTATTAGTATGTCTTAATTGTATTATTAGTAATGACTATTCTTTGTTTTTGGTTAATGCTTGAAAAGTAGATACTTCTTTTTCTGCCTTTAAGCCACTGGTTATTTCAGTAACTTTGCTCGTATAAAATCAGTTTTTTTTCTCACATATAGATGCATGTCGTCTTGTTAGCATCATTGTTGTCCACCTTAACTGCTGGGGGCATGATATGAAACCATTGTGCTGCCTTTGTGAGGCTTCCATCAACCAAAGCAACATGGTTGATAGTTTTTACATCTCCCAATGACACTTGGTTGATATATTGGAGACATTAATCACCCAATGACACTTTGTTGATATATTTGAGACATTGATCAACCAAAGCTCTTGGTTGACAACTTGGTTAATATTTCTAATATATTAACCAAGTGTCATTGGGAGATGTAAAAACTATCAACCGTGTTGCTTTGATTGATGGAATAACACTGCCGCGTCCATAGGTATATCACTTGTCATCTGATTTCTGATTTTTAGATGAATTTAAAATTTGCATCACTCTCTTCATTAGTTTCAAGAGAGGCCTGTAAAGCCTTATCCTCTTGTTCTTTCATAGTATAATATCATGTCTGCGTTATGATTTCTTAACGAAAACAGGAAGCATGTCATATCTCAGAAAAAACTATATTGTAACCCTTCAGTTTTGGTTAGTACAACTTTGTCTTTTGCTTACTCACTAGAACCATGCGCTAGGGACACATTCACTTAGTTTTCCATTCTTGCAATGAAATGAGTTGTGGAAGGCTAGTTAAAGCATATGAATGCTATTTTTTATCATGAGGTTATTTGGCTTAGATAATAACTGTTACTTTGTACTCAGGACATTGACAATATCTACTATGAGACTGAATATCGAAGAGAGTGGTGCAGCAGTAAAGGGAAACCATCTAAATGTTTCCTTTTTGCAAGAAAATTCACCCGTCCTGCTGCTCTTCGCTTGCTTAATATGGTAAATACTGAATCTCCTTTAGTAAATTTGAAGGAATTGAAAACTTAATTTTAAAATGATACTCGCAGAATAACCAACAATTGTGGTTTCCTGATATATGCATTATGCATAACTTCTTACATATATACAAATTTCAACTATTTCCTTGCGCTTTTTACCATCAACAGTCTATGCTTGGAGCTACAAGAAGGGAATCGGGGGCTCGTGATTCGTAACAACGCCCAAGTGAATTCCCTATAGGTATGTGGTAGATACGAGTGTCTATATGGATAAATTTGATTCAATGTGCAGTGAGGTAGTAGAAAGCTGTAAATCAGTGAGGAAAGGGACAAATATTGTGAAGACAATGGAAATACCGGCATAGTGTACATTTTCTCTTACAAGGGATATATAATTCGGTGTGATCATTTTAAAGTCAAAATATTATTTTTTTGTCTTTTTTTACACTCACAGCAGCTTCAGCTAATAGTAGAGATTTAAGGTTTGGTTGAGTCAGTGTTGTTGTGTCTTTTTTTGTGCGACTAAAGGCACAAGTGATTCTCCTGATGAGGAGCTCAATATGAAACATGATGTCATTAGCTTCCTGTAAAGAACATGTTTGGCATATATCAATGGATTGGACCCGTTTGATGCGGATACTTTATCAATTCCATTCCATTGACGGCGTAATCTATTGGGGGAATTTGTCACCTTTTGCCATTTGAGATAATATTTTGTTACTTTTGATTCGACTTGAAATATGTTGACAAATACTGTTTACAAGAGATGTGGGTTTCATTTATATAATCTCTCCGTCATGGCAAGGCCGTGCTCAAATTTTGAAACTTTACTAAGGTTAGTCACCTATTAATCCAGGCCTGAGCCCATTTGAGTCCACCAAATGCGGGCTTTACAGGGGCCATTTGAAACTACCCGATTCTCACTTTTTGCTGTATATTCCAGCAGACTTAATCTTTTGCTCTTGTTTTATTTCTTGATTGCCTATTTGGTCCATATTCTACCCATCATGTGAAATTGGCCCCCTGATCATTTTGGTCTCCATTCGCCTAAGATTTACGTGAAACAGTTTGTTTCAAACTCAATTTGTGAGTATTGGTTGAGATGGATCAGAAATTTTATCGGAAAGGAGCTAAAAAGCAAGTTTGAAGTGCAGAGGGCTAAATGGCAAAAAATTTCCAGATAGAAAACTTAGTCACTTGCAATTGCAAGACTAACTCCAAACCAATGAAAAAGTAGAGAAAAAAAAATTCCAATTTCCATATATTTGACACATTAATCTCAATCCAATAAGCCAATCTTCTATATTTCAAATGACAAACATTTAAGTAGCGCTAGCCACATTAAATTTCGAGCTTGTAACAAAGTATGTGGTCTCAATTTTGGCTGAAAAATAGGTACAATTCGAGCCAACTGGCCATGCCAACGTCTTCAAAATCGGTGGTGCCATTAAGTCATAATTTGGCTCAAATTGGTGAAAAAGGGACAGGGAAAATGAGGGCTATTGCATCACATAAACCTAGAGTATGCAAAATAGATGTTGCCCTTGTTGATTTAAGTATGAAGATTACAAGGCTTTTGATGTCCCGTGTTTTTTTTCCGTATGTGGTTTGTGAAATAAAATACGTTTAACGTTATACTTCATTCCTTTGTGTTTATATTTTTTAAAAACATAATTTCACGCACTTTTGAGATTATACGCGGAAAATATAAAACATCAATCTTAAATTTCACCATTACATACGCGAAAAACATAAAATGTTAATCATAACTCTACCATTAAAAGCAATATATTGCAATATATATTATTTAATTTATTGTTTATCCAAATTTATGTTCTTGACTAATATTTTCTTTTTATCCTAACATAATACATTTAATTTGTTTGCAATTATTGATTTTTTTCCTTTTTATAAAACCGATATTATAAGATACTTCTTTCTTTTAATGTAACAACTTGATTATAAGATTCTATACTGATTAGTTATCTGTTTGATAATTACTGTAAATGTAAACTTGTGTTTTCAAACAAAATCGCAACCATTGAATTTGTATTGATCGGTTGAGATGGACCACACACACAACTACATTTTACAAAAATTTAAGAAATAAATAGTTCAACTATCAAATTACAAAAGTAGTGGGTGAAAATGCAATTATGCAAAACTATTTGGGCATAAATAAGAAATATATCAGGGGAGGAAAATAATAATTTGACATTCTCGTTTTCTTCCACATATCATTTCGCTTATTCTGTTTAAGTACAAACCTTCGTCTCTCCGATCCTTCAAACCCCTTTTTCCCTTACCAAACAAACAATATTCACACTCTCAAAACCCCTTTTTTCCCTCTCTTCAATATTCTTTCGCTCTCAACAATCCAGCCTTCGATTGCTGAATTACGATCTTCTCCGTTCCTTCTACGGCTCTCTTCCTCCAATGCCCTTCCATGGCCTCCGTATTACTCTTTTCACCTGAGGTCGATTCATTTTCTAATTCGTTAAATATGCCCAACGCTTTCTTCGCGTAACCTGCGCTGAATATTCCGTAAGATAAATTTACCCTTGTTTTTGTTCTTCAATTTTATTTTTCAATTCTTCAGCTGGATTTGCCGTATCCAGTTTTTTCGGTTATCTATGTTATATTTATCTTTTTTAGTATTGATTAGGTTAATTGATACTGTATGGCATTTAACTTATCATGATAATGACAATTTATGGATTTGTAAGGCTCAGTTATTAGCGGTTAGATGTATCTAATCATCAATTTATAGATTCCCTTGGTTTTATTGCTTCACTTGCTTAGCTTGTATTTCCTCGTGTATATGTTTTTCTGAGGTTTCAAGCCTTTGCCCCTTGGTTTTATACCTGACTTGTTCTGACATGCTGTTTGCGGTGAAATGCATATTATATGAAATCAAACTTGATTTGGAGCTCGTTTGGAGCTCTTCAGTTCAATGTTTAATTGTTCTTTAGCTAAATTGTGAAAGAATTTGGTACGATGTTTAATATACTGTAAAACATGTGTTTTTCAAGATACTGATATGCTACAAACGTTTTTTTTATGTTATAAAGTATGGTGAGTCTAGTGGCACAGAAAAGGGCTTGTGCTTGTATTACTAATCTAAGTAATGCTACTTGCTTATGCTACTGAATTTCGTCAAAGCATCAGGTTCAACTTCTTGCCGCATCTCTTAGTGCTTCAATCTGTTGTAATTATGTTTACATTGAAATATAATAAGAGGAATGGGAACCAAACCTTCGAAATTAGTCTTTGATTTTGTATGTTTATCTGCAATTTCATGTCTTGTAGGTATATTTCAAATGAGTCTGTGAAAACTTAATTCTTTTGATAGATGAATACAGACTTTTATATAGTGACGTCGATTATACTTATTTTTTCCTTCCACTCTAGGTATCATCCAGTTGATAAAGAGTTTCCACGCAATCAAGTGATTTGTGACCACATCTAGTGAAAGTTGTGAAATTTTGACAGTATAAGTACCACTTTAATTTTTATCAAAGCTTTAAATGGAGCTCAAAATCTCATCAAACCCAGGAGGTCTTTCGCCTCCTGATTGTGGTAGTGATCCTGAGGAGAAGGAAGTTAGTGATGAGGATGATGAT
This sequence comes from Euphorbia corollata, assembly GCA_948277035.1. Lineage (NCBI taxonomy): Eukaryota > Viridiplantae > Streptophyta > Magnoliopsida > Malpighiales > Euphorbiaceae > Euphorbia > Euphorbia corollata. Next base: position 10,174 of record CAOJBI010736256.1, read on the forward strand.
GATCGCAACCATAAGCATCGTAGAAAGGAGACTCGTTCTCAGTCTTCGGAAAGAGATAATTTGGAACCAGTTTTTACAAGGTCATATAGGAAGCGCAATAAACCATTTGAAAATGGGCATTATTTGAGGGGAAATGAATCTCAAGGTAGTGAAACCTGGAAAAGCTACAACATTTCTCCTCTAGACAAAGACTTCACCTCAAAGTTTGATAAAAGACGTTCTGGCATGGCATCGATATCTCGAGTGAACATGGATTTAAACCAAAGGATAAGGTTGAACCAATCTTTTTCTGGAGAGCCTGGTCCTGGTCGGGGTAGAGGAAGAGATTCTGGTTCTTGGAGTCAACGTGATAGATTTAGCTCAGTTGACATTGCTTCTCAAATGGTTCAGCATGGTTCCATTACCCCAGGCCTGTTTCCTGGGAGGGGGTTGCCAAATGCACAAAATGCATCATGGAATGCTTTTGGATTAATTCCAGCGATTCCTAACGGTGGTCTTGAGGTACTTCATTCCATTGGTTTGCAAGGAACACTTGGACCAGCAGTAAATAATCCGCTGACTATGGGGATTCCACGCCAACGATGTAGAGACTTTGAGGAGCGAGGATTTTGTCTAAGAGGGGACATGTGTCCGATGGAGCATGGTGTCAATCGTATTGTCGTTGAAGATGTTCAGGTATGTATTTCTAGATGCCTAGCTTTTCTGTTTTTAAGTGCATGTAATTTAATGGTTCCGTCTTGTTTTTGTAACTGAATTAATTTCTACCATATTCTTGGGCTGGTCCATCTTTTGTCACCAATGTGCATGGGTAGATAATGGATTTATTTCAAGTAAATTTTAGAATGGTTGCAGTCTTTTCTGATACAACCTGATCAACAATCTAGCTGAGAGAGTAGAACAAGTTTCGTTTATTCTCTAAAGCGTTTAAATTTAATTTTCATTCTTCATAACCTTTTAAATTTTGGCTAAACTTATGGTGTGATGTTTTCTGGGTATGTGTTCTTCTGTGTGATATGTTTTGCTTCTCTCATTTTTGGTTTAAAACTTTAAATAGTTTCCTATAAATTGCAATTTGCATGCCATTTCTAAGTATGTCTTAAACTTGCAGAAATTTGAAACGTTTCAGATCTTGAATTTCTAATCCTGTTATGGCAGTTGGCTGACAATGTGTTTAGATTTTAAACTTGAAGAAGTTGTTTGATGGTGAAGACCACTACATTAGGTCATTTGCATCCTGTGCATTTGGCATACGATTGAAATTAATTGTTTAGCCTGCAGATGCGTTGAACAATTGCAGTAGCTATTAGATTCCATTTGTGGCTGTTGCTGATAGATTATCTATTTTGACAATTATCTGCATCTCTTAATTTTCTCATGCACGAATGTATTAATTTTTTGCTCAATTAGCAATGCTTGCATTTCCTGAGATTTGGCACTTTGTTAAAATATATCTTTTATTTTGTTGCGTCATTGCGTGAATAGTTTTGGTTTTGAATTATAATTTTGTTGTTTGGCAATGTCCAGAGCCTTTCACAGTTCAATCTACCTGTTTCACTTCCAAGTGCGCCACTGGTGGGACCAACTGCTGGACCAGGGGCTCTACCATCAGTTGGTGCTCCTTCAACCACTTCAGTGCATAGTAAATCACATAGTAGAAGCAGTAAGCCTGGTGCAGTGGTTGATGATGGCATGTTCAATGGTGCAATTTCTGGTTCTACTACTGCTGGTGGATCTGACTTTTATGATCCAGATCAGCCGCTGTGGAATCACAATGGTCCTGAAACATCAAACACACTTCTAGCTTTACATTCATCCAAGGATGATGAAACTCAAGCCTTCACAAGTGCAAATACTTCTGAACATTATAATTGTAGGTTGCATGACGGTGTTGACAATGAAAATGCACTTAGAAGCACCGGGATCCCTGTTACTTCACAGACTACAAATTCATCTGTTTGGGGTAGATTTGGCACAAAGAACAAATTAGAGAAAACTGATTTGGGTGTTAGTTCCTCAGATTATTTGGATGGCAAAATTATGGAAGATCAGGATGCATTAGCCAATAATCAAGGTAGTTCTCGTCAAGGAAAAAGGATTGTTCCTGGGGATACCGTTGCTAGTTTTATAGACTCTTCAGACAAGGCAAAGAGTGATACCTCACGTTTTATGAGAAATTCATCTCAAAAGGCACAGCGTACACTATTTGTATGTGGCATCCCACAGAATAGCAACAGTAGAAATGCTCTTCTTTCGCATTTTCAAAAGTTTGGAGAGGTTGTTGACATTTATATTCCGTTAAATAACGAACGAGCTTTTGTTCAGTTTTCAAAAAGAGAAGAAGCGGAAGCTGCTCTAAGGGCACCAGATGCTGTGATGGGCAACCGCTTTATTAAGTTATGGTGGGCTAATCGTGATACCATACCAGGTGATGGCACAAACAATAGCAGCATTGTTTTTTCCACTCCCCGTGGGGTGCCACCTGCTTCAGTACCACCTCAACTTTCTACTGTTAACAAGGCGAAAGGTAATATTCTTGCTGCTGGTACTGAGGGCACTGTGGCCCCTCCTGAAGCATCTCTGTCTTCCAGTGACCATCCAAAGCCAAGCACCACAAATGGTTTCAAGCCTCCACCTCCTGTGCAAAAGAAGCAAGAATTGGAACATTTGAAGGAGGAACTCCGCAAAAAGCAAGAGCTCCTTGCCCAGAAGCGGGATGCATTTCGCCGCCAGTTGGATAAACTTGAAAAACATGTATGCTATTCTCATCTTTGAATGTTACTTTGTCTTATTGTAATCATTTGTGCTCGATTTTGTTCATATTAAGTATATTATTTTGAAGAATAGTAGGAACTATTTAGAGTAATTTGTTACATCCATATTACTGGTTTATCTGGTTTTAGAGGTTTTATGAGATGTCATTCTGAAGAATTAGGGAAAGGAATAATGGAGATGCATCAATTGCTTGCCCCTGTTCAGAAAATGGGGTTTATAATTTCTCCTGCAATTCATTTCCTTATTTTTTAACATCTATAATGCAAATTTTGCTCTTTCAGGCTACTGTAGTGAAAGGAGATGTATTGTCTGAACCTGCTGCTAAGAGACCTAGGGTAGGTATAGCATCTGTTGCTGCAAAAATTACCGCTCCTCAGCCCTCCAATCCAGCTACTAATATGCAATCCCAACATTCTGAGACGATTGTGGATAAGAATAAATCCACCGAGAATGCCATACTAGCGAGTCCAAAGACAAAGGCACTGGCAGTTCAGCAGGGATCTACCGGCTTAAAACAGCAAATACGTCCACTCGCAGCTGGAGGGACTCCCTTTCTGATGAATCGATACAAGTTGGATAACCGGCCCACATCATTTAAAATTATGCCACCTTTACCGTTGGGCTTGGCAAATGTAATCTTAGTCTCTCTTCCTCTCTCTTATATACATAATGTCCCTTAAATTTAATTTCATGTGATTATATTGGTTTGGCGTATTTCTTTTGTGATTTTCCTGATCAAGTGCAGTTCAGATTTCCTGGAGGTGTTTTAGGGTTAAACTGATGTTTTTTTTTTGTCTTCCAGGTTGATGCTTTGAAAGAACACTTCTCATCACATGGAGATCTTTCTAGTGTTGAACTGGAAGAAATCGAAGGCACTGATGATAGTAATGGGCGAGAAGTGCCAAAAAATTGCTCAGCTCACGTGACTTTCACAACTCGTCATTCAGCTGAAAGGGCATTTTTAAATGGTAAATGCTGGCGGGGTAATAAGTTGGAGTTTATGTGGGCAACATGTAGTACCTCGTCTGCCTCAAAGCATCTCGCAGATGATACTGATTCTCAACCAGCAGAAAAATTACACCAAACAGATTCCCACGAGGCTTGTCCATTGGGAAATGAGGAATCTCAAACTCCTGAAATAAATTATGCTGATGAGTTGCGTGAAATTTCTGAACCAGATGAAAACAATTCGCCTAAATTCGGGGGTAGTGCAACATCCCTGTCCAGCAAGGAAGAAACAGAATTTGGTTCAACTGCCGTATCTGAAGATAAAGAGTCTTCTTGATGCTGTCTCTGATTGTTGGATTTGTAGAGAGGTAAAGATATGCCATATCTGTTTTAACTTTAATTTTTCTTAAATTCCTGAAAACTATATTGCTAGTGTTTTCTCCATGTGTCCGGATTTGTAGAAGGCGAATTTTGTGATTTTCAACTGCCAAGTCAAAATGGCAAAATCATGTTGTCTTTCTTTGATCTTTTATGTCTAGAATTAAAGTAGAACTGAAAAATTTCTGTTGAAAGCAATTGGATTATATACTTGAACTCATCCTGTAAATTGTATGCAATTGTGTCTGGACTCACTAATGCAGCCCTATATTGACAAATAGATTTCCTTTTTAAATTCGTAGTTCATTTTCTGTCTACAAACATATAGAAAAATGCCACATTTACATGATTATTAAATGAGACTTTCTAAAAAAATTTAGGACATGAGACTCGAATCCAGTCTCATACACAACTGTTCTTGCAATATTTGTTTCCCCAATTAATCCTTCTCTCTTACAAAATATTAGTACCCTATTACTTGCAGCCTGCGTTTCAAATCTCCATATACGTTATAATATTTGTTTTTAGTTACGCTGTAAGATATTGATTTCATGTGATATATTTATTTATAGTTGGAAATATTGAAACTTTTTTTACAAATTCCGTTTCATTGGACATATTTATTGCTCCTTTGATTGCCGTAAGTTAAATATGGAGACATTATTATTAAGATATTATATTATGTTGCAATTTCTGAGAATTTTGCTATTTGATTTTTAAAAGTGTGTAGAAAACTTAAAATGTTACATTTATAATATTATCAATTTTAAAAAAGTATTATTTTTATTTTTATCTTGTTTTATGCAAGTAATGATTATTTTGTTTTTTTGTCGTTGCTCATAGGATTATGACAAAAAAAAAAAACAAAGTAACAATAGTTAGTCTAAAAAAAATAACCATAAAAATTTGAATGATTTATATTTCTCTAAAATATATATATAGTTAAAATTGCATGTGGAAATGTATAATTTATCAACAGCATAAGGTTGAGTGGTTAATAGGATTCAGTATACAAATGTTGTAAAGGAAGCTATTGATTGAATTTGTCAAAGAAGAATTCTATGTTATTTTCAACTTTTAAAACTTTTGAACTTAACTTGATTGAATTTGACTGAACTAAATTAAATATAACTGAATCTAATAGAATTGAACTGAATTTAATGAAATTAAACTTAATAATAATACATTCTTATTAAAATAATAATAATAAAATCAATAACTATTGAAATAATAAATAATAAATAATCAAGATTGTTGAAAGATATTAATTAATTATTATAATATATAATAATAAAATTAAGTATATAGAATTATGATGAAACTAGTATCGATAAAATATTAATTATAATTAATATAAATATAAACAAATAATTCTAATATATTATAATAAATAATTATTAATATATACGATAATTATAATATTAATTATATAAATTTAATAATAAATACGAAATTAATAATAAAAGACTTGATAGTACGTAAACTATTCAAGTAATTATTATTGTTATAATTACATGTAAATAAACAATAGTTATTATTTCGTAATTTAGATCAAAATTATCATTTATTATTATTGATTTATAAATTATAAAAATAATAATCTTTTCAATTAATAAATATTCTCGTATTATTATCACATTTTCTAATTGATCATTATTATGATTATAATTAAAAATATTATTAATAATACCATTATCTTAATACTAGTAATCATTATTATATTTACAACTATTGTTATTTACTAATTATCTTTTCATGTTAGTATTTTTATTTTTATTATTTTTTATCAAAATATTAATTATAATAATTATTAATAATATTAAAATTAATGAATCTGAAATGAATTGAATTTATTGAAATTTAACTGAACTGAACTGAATTGAACTTAATTTAATGGACCTGAAATGCAATGAACTAAACTGAATTCAACAAAAATAAAATGAGTTAAGACTTTCAGGGATCTTGAAAACCACACCGTTAGACACTTCCCGAATCAACATTGGCATTATTTTATTTTTGTTATAAAATATAATATTAATATATAATAGGCAGGGTCACAATAAACGAAAACGACAATTGCAACTACGATATTGTATCACCATACAACAGTCCAAAACCCTAAAAGGCTAAAACACTCGCCAATTTAAGCTGCCACGTCTGTGCCAGCTGGTCATCTTAACAGCAGGAAATGATAACAAGCGAGTATTACAACATACTTTATCGAGCGCGTAGATCACAACTTAAGGACCCCATCTCTACAGACAGGTAAGAAAGCAAGGAAGAAATTATTCACCGTTTTAGTAACCCTAAAATATCGCGATAGTTTCAGGAGAAAATAATATATCTCTTCGGGCGCCAATTTCAAAAGCATCCATTTCTCTTTCTTTTTCTAAATTCGATTCCTTTGGGGATTTTTGATCTGCTCAGGTTCTGAAATGAAATCAGTGTGATCGTCGCTTCAAGCTCTTAGGCCCTCTTCATCAACCTCTTCGTTTTAGGTACTTTCCGTTTCTTTTTATTCTTTTATTTAATCGATGCTTTGTATATCGTAGCTGTTGCCTGTATGTATCTTTCGTATTTCGTTTGTTGGATTGATGCTTTCTTTCTTTCTTTTTGGATTGTTTATTTTGTTGGATTCAATAAGATTTTGGTTGAATTATCTCTATTGTTTTTTCATTTACCGGTGCTTCTTTTTTGTTCTGAAAAGTTCCTCTTTTGTTTTTTTCAGGGACTCGGGGGTAATGGAACCGGTTGAAACTCAACCTGAAAGTCTCACTAATCTACAAGAATCGTCTAGAAATTTGGACTCATCTGAAGACGGCTCCGAAATTTATCCTACTAAAATCGCGAGAGGAAATGGTGCTAGGGTTTCTTTAAATGGTAGCGGTAGTGATTTAGATGGCAGTGTTGTTGGCACTCAAGTTACAGCTGCGGCCATGAGGGATAGGAGTGATGTTAAATTGGGTAGAAACGAAGGGGTTCTTGAGGATTCGGAGATGAAAGGGATGCAAGAAAGTAAGATTTCACACGGGTTGGACATTGTTCTTGATGAGAATAAGAAAACGGAATTTGACAGCAGCAATGGTATTAAGCTTGTAGCAGATTTATGCGGGGACGTGAATATCAGCGATACTAAAGGAGAGGGGGTTCATGACAAGAGTTTACAGTGCGAACCTTTGGGTGGAAATGAAATGGAAGAAGAGGCGAACTCTGGAGACGAAGAGCACGATTTTTCTGTTGGTGATTTTGTTTGGGGCAAAATTAGAAGTCATCCTTGGTGGCCAGGGAGGATTTATGATCCATTAGATGCATCTGATTATGCGAAAAAAGTAAAACAGGGTGATAAAATTCTTGTGGCGTATTTCGGAGATGACACATTTGCTTGGTGTAATCCTTCTCAGTTGAAACCTTTAGAGGATAATTTTGTGGAGATGTCAACTCAGAGCATCTCCAAGAACTTCGTGAATTCTGTAGAGAATGCGATGGATGAAATCGGTAGACTTGTTGACTTGAGGATGACTTGTTCGTGTGTCCCAAAAGAAAACTTGATTGGATTTGGAAGAACATTGGTTGTAAATGCTGGAATAAAGGAAGGACTTCTGATACCTGAAGGTGGAATTGATAAGTTTTCTTCTGGTTTGTTTGAACCAGTGGAATTACTTACTGTGCTGAAAGATGCTGCACAGGATGCTAGAGCTACTAGCATGCTAGAGTTTACAGTATTAAAGAGCTGGCTGTCAGCTTTTTATCGTGCTAAAGGAGGTAAACGGTTGCCCTCTTATTATGATCCAGAACCAGTTCCTGGCCTTGAAGATAAGTCCAGAGACTGGACAGATGACATTGGTGATCATAATGGTGTGGAGGTCAGACTTCAGGGTCCAGAGGAAGAATATTGGATTTCTTCGCCAAGAGGCCGCAAGTATGGTCAAACCATTCATAATTCGCTGCAAAAAAGTCACCGGGTTGGAAGGAAGCAGAAAAGTCTTGCTGAAATTATGGAAGGGGGGTCAGATGTTCAGACTTCTTCCACCAAAATGAAGAAGAGGACATCTGTGAAAGGGGGTGCAGCTGATGAGGAGAATAATGAGGCGGATGATGGGACTGAAGGAGTTAAGTTGCACAAGCTCAAATCCGCACCTGGCGGGAAAAAGGGAAGAAGTGTCAAAAATGATGACCAGGGGAAAGATAAGACAGATGATGCAGAAGCAGTAGCTTATTTGGGAAAACTACGTCCATCTGGTAGAAAGAAGAGGAAAGGCAGTGATGAAGCTGATGTTGATAACAAAAGTGAAAATGATACGCTCTCTGAATCTGATGGTAGTAGGGTGAAGAAAAATAGCGCCATTAGTTATCCTTCAAGAAGTAGGAAGAAGCGAGATTCCAACCTTGAAGATGAAAATGGTGGGGTGGAAAATGAAGTCATGAAGAAGTCTAACTTTGCAGAAAAGGTGGACGGAAGTAATTCTATGTCGATGGGTAGGAAGACGCGAAACTCCAATTTAAAAGATGATAAAGGTGGGGGCGAAAAAGAAAAAAGGAAGGAGAAATCTAGCTCCGCAGGAACAGGGGATGGTAATTCTTCATCGAGAGGTAGGAAAAAGCGAAATTCCAATGTAAAAGATGATAATGGCGGGGGCAAAAATGATAGGAAAGAAAATTCCAAGGCTGCAGAAAAAGTGGATGGAAGTAATCCTACGTCAAGGGGAAAGTCCAATGCAAAATATGATAATGGTGGGTACAAAAAAGAAGAAATGAAGAGCTCGAAATCTGCAGAGAAGGTGGATGGAGGTGAATCAGGTGATCCTTCTTCAAGAGGTGGTAGGAAGAAGAGGAAGTCCAATGTGAAAGATGATAATGGCGTGGGGGTAAATGAAGAAAAGGAGTCGAAAAAGGTAGATGGAATCATAACTAGCAGTGGTACGACTAAAGAACTGTTAAGGGAGGAATCATTTTCCAGGGAAAGGAAGAAGAGCAAGTACCTCTCTCCTCCCTATACGTATATTGATAAAGGACATGGCAAGAAGGAGATGGAAGCACAATACTTGAAAGTTTCCAGTGCGGCTCAGTTGGGGGAGAAATCAACGAATGGATCTCCTCGACTCTTTAAAGAAACAGGTGCGGTGCATGAATCTGATGCTGCGGTGGGTCTTTATACTCAAAGTCAAGATCAAAACTTTGAACCGTCGCTAGTTAAAGCTCCAGCTAGTGAAGTCTTGTCTAATATACGGTCTGCAGCACTTAATCCACTGCATCTGAAGGACACTAACTCTGTTGATTTGGTTGGGCAGTTTTTTTCTGCGTTCAGAAGTTCAAGCTATTGCAGTGAAACCAATGGTGAGAATTCTAGAGGAAGAAAGAGGAAGGTAGAAAAATCTAAACCGGAGTCTTCAAAAAAAGAGCCGAGTCAGACTAATACAAACAACAGTTCACCTGATCACAAATCCCAGCAGAAGAAAATCAGAGAGAGTGAAGAAACCAAATCAAAGGACAAAGAGTCAAATGTGGAAGCTACTCTTTTTGTGACATTTGGTCCCGGATCATCTTTACCCTCGGAGAATGATCTGATTAAGATATATGGAAAGTTTGGGGCTTTAAACAAAAAAGAAACTGAAATGTGTTACGCTAGTTTCCGTGCAAAAGTTGTGTTCCTCAAGAGTACTGAGGCAAAAGAAGCATTCAATGCGTCTCAGCTTTCCAGCCCTTTTGGAGCATCCAATGTGACCTTTCGTCTTGGGGATATATCAGAGACTAAGACTCGACAACTGCGAGAGATAACGAGCCAAAAGCCTTCAGCATCCACCATGGAGGGTGGAAAGAAATCTTCAGAGTCAGAGCTCAACTTTATGAAGGAGAAGCTGGAGAAGATAACATCATTAATAGAGACATCTGATGGAAAAATATCCCTGGATATGAAATCCATATTAGAAGGTGAACTAAAAGTTCTTTTGGACAAGGTGAGTACAATGATTAGTTCATCTTGATAATATTGACGTCAGAAAACCTTGGTTTCTTTTATTGTGGGGGGTGGGGAGAAGGTAGGATGGTATTAAATGGTTTGATTGTGGGAGTAATATAGTTATGGTTGTTCTTTTATGGTATAGATTGAGTTGATGTAATACAAATGGTGTTTTACTTGTACTAGTTGTTACATGTGCTTTTAAAATTCAGGAACCACAACCAGTCAGTGGCTATATAGTTTGTAATGCTGCAACATTTAAATTAAAACCACAGGATTCACATTATTTCTCATTGTCTTAATTTTGTAGGAATTTAATTCAATACAATGAATTTTATGTATAAATTTTATAATAAATTGAGTTCTTTAAAAAAGAATATTAGTTTCAAATCTAGATATAAAAAAATGTAACTAGTCTAGCATATCCAATCGTTACTCAACACACACGACTAACCTAAAATTATAGAAATGAATTCTATTTCTAAAACTTGTTGTGACTATATAATTATTTCTTTTCTAATGCTATTAGAATCTCTGGTATGGAGACGACTGGTGACTTACGTGGTGGTGTCGTGGAGAGATTTCACTTCTAATCACTCGTATATCTTCCCCATCTTTATTTTTGAAGAATATCTCGTAACATTAAAATATACGTTTGCAATATTAGCAAATGATATAACAGAATTCACCGAGGGTGAGCTTCTCTCAAACCGATTTTGACAGTTGCAGTTATTACATTTGGTTCGGGTTATAATTTTATGGAAGTTAAATTAGATTCTGTTAAATAATACAGAAACAAAACAAAAAAAATGAGCACAAATTCAAAATTCTGTAATTCTCATAAAATATTAGCAAATTTCAAATTACAATCGCACTATTATAAAAAATATGAGCCCGAGTTATTATATATCCAACAAGCAAGAACTGTCTTCACAAATATATACACACACAGCATATCACAGTTCATCGGAACTTGAGCAATGCATGAATACAAGTCTTCACTGAATTCCCCCAGCTTAGGTGAAGCATAGGGTTTCTTAATATCACTGTTTATAGGGAAGGAAGCATACCCACATTAGTCAACAACAGGATCCTCAGGTGTTTCCCCGGCTCTACGTATGATCGAGATAACAGGGCACTGTGCATGCTTTTGGCAAAATTCACTCACTATTCCAACAAATACCCTGCAATTGGCCATCCCACATTTTATCAAACACAAACTGCAGAGAAACCCTAAAATGATATGACACAAGTATCTATATTATACTATATTATGATTTCAGCATTGGTAGAATCCAATAATCCACTTTATAGTACCTCTGGAAAGGACCAAGCCCCTTTTCACTTCATGCCTTAGGATCACCACGTTTGAGCCATCCTGCACAAGCAATCTACCTACATTCAACAGAAACAACAACTAATTAAAGCTATAAACAACTAATGCAATCAATCAGTTACTCCAAATTGAACTCAAAAGCTGACAATATAGCAAGAACTAAGTGATCAGATAGTTCAGTTTACCCCCATATGGTGACATCTGTCAACAAATAACTC
>CAOJBI010736879.1:0-13645 GCA_948277035.1 Euphorbia corollata
TTTTCGTCCAAAAACCGAGAACCGAACCAAACACCAAAGTAGAGAAAAGGTGGAACCTATAACCGAACCAAACTAATTCGATCCGATCCGGTTCGGTCCGGTTCTCAGGTTCGGTTCGGTTCTTTAGGTTTTTTGCTCTCCCCTATGCAGAAAGATCTATTTTACTTCAGGGTGGGGGCGATGCTTTTACAGCTGAAGCAATTGGCCGTAGAGAAGCTTTAAGTTGGTTGAAAGCGAATAATTTTGATCAAGTGATTCTCGAGCTTGATGCGTTAAACGTGGTTACTACTTTGAATAATGACGTTGTCTATGTTTCGTCAATTGGTTTGATTTTAGATGATTGTAATCTTTAGTTAAACAATTTTCATCAATTTGTGTTATTTTCGCTAATAGGTCTGCAAACCGTGATGCCCATGTTCTAGATAGGGCAGCAGGTTCTTCGACTATTAGGGGGATCTGATGTCCACCTTGTTTAGGATGTATTTGATCATGTCTTTTATAATGATCTTCATTCAGTTAAAAAATAATAAATATTAATATAGTATTTTATAAATTTTTAAATACTATTACTTATGATGATAAATGATTAAATAAATAAACGTAATAATCCAATCATTGGACTTGTACTCCGTTACAATTTACAGAGAGGGAGATAAGAGTGTGAATATGGGGAAAAAGGAAGAAAGTTTGGGAAGGATAGTTTAGTATTGTAATTAAAAGGAAAGCAATAGCTTGCCCATCTCTCTATAAAGCCACGTCCAAAGGTCGGTAGTAGAACTGCTACTTCCGCTAACAATAACATTATACCAATTAGCTACGAAATGAGGGATAGATAATTATGCGATGAGAGTGGAGCACTAAACTGATGTGTCTCTCTTCTAAGTTCTATATTTGTTAGTCCTCACCAATTAACATATATATATACATAGTCCTCACCAATTAACATACATATATACATGACTATTCAAAATTGAAGTCTCATGAAACTAAATGGTTAATCAAAGACATACTTTTTTTGTTAAAAAAAATCGTAGTTATCTGCTAAGATACATTTATTTCTACAGATGCTCTAAATATAAAAGCCTTCAGTCGCTCGTCCGGATTATGTTTTTTTCATAAATAACGAGCGCTTCATCCATTACTTTAGTTAAAGCTAGACGTTTTGCTCTGATAAATGTATGTGTTGGAGTTATCTCCAGTTAATGGGTCCCTTTGTACCTCCTCTAACTTCTCGTATACCTGGGGAGCTACTCGAGGATCATATCCAGCCGAAGCCATCAACAATAACCCTATTTTATCGGCCTCTTTCTCCAACCTGTGTATAAAATGTAATTAAGTAGAACATCCCACCACTATTTCAGAATAGTAACAAATCGAAAGAGAATCTATTGTAAGGAAGCTGCAGAAATAACGATCATGAACTGGGTAATATGAAGAACAAGTGTGGCGATTGCTGACCATATAGTCTTTGTGGTCAATTCATCATTATGTCTGGCCACAGCATGCAGTTCCAACCTAATTATCAAATGCGATTTCAATTACACTGATAGATAATACATAAATTAATAAACAAATTTAAACATGTGAAAAGTGTGTCGGTTAGCTTACCTGACGACTAATAACAGTTGCAATCTCTGCATCAGTATTTTGAGGTGATTTAACAACCCAGCATACAATACCACCACAATCTTTCCACGCAATAAGAAAACATCGACATCATTGAAGTATGCTGGTTTATCAACGACTAAAACCTCCCATTCTAATCCATCCAAACAGGAAGTTTCAGGCCTTGTTCCTTTCTTTCGAGTCCACTTATCCCACTCCGTATCAGCTTTCCCTTCCTTTCCCATCAAGGATTCACCATCCCCCGTTTCTTTCCAAACTTGCTCTTCCTTTATCCTTCTTTGCAATGCCTCCATGATTTCTTTAGCAATCAAACCAACCCTAACACTCACTGGATGCATTGGCGGAAAAGTTTTCCCTCTGGCCTCGAATTTATTTTTCATTGACTTGAATGCAGACTCTTGGAGCTTTCTTGAGACGAATGTTGACCAGGGAATAAACTGCTTTCGGTCTGTGAAAGGCACCTTCTCAAAGTAACCCAAGTCAATATTAAGGAAGACACCAGAACCAACTAGAAGGTCAATCATAACACACCGTTGACGCCCACTGGGTTCAAAATTCTCTACAGAATAAAACCTCCGACAAGCGCTCGCGAAAGAAGGGTTGTGATGTGTCCTCTTGATACCCATTTGGGAACAGAGACCGATCCTCTGGGAAATAAAAGAAAACGGATGGAGTTGAGTAGACTTGCTGTAAGCTGAATTATCAGAAGAAGGCCTGAATCATTGAAGGTTGAAGAAGAGGGTTCAAAGGAAATCTTGTGCATAATCTTGGAAGTGTAGCATCGATAGGCGTTGATAGCAAGCTTAGCTTTGTGAAATCTTTCCATCATTGACGGAGTGATACCGGAAAAAGTGATCGACAAAGGGAAATTTGATATTGATTTGTTTAAACATTCAATTGGAGCATATTTTGGTATACGTGATCGATTTCTTTGATCTGTGTCAAATTAGATTTTATACCTGAATAAATTGCATGAATTTCCACGATGCATGTATAATTTGTCTGATTCTTACCATTGAATAGGTTTCCGAATCAATTTTCTTGGTTTGGTTATATCTTGACAAATTGTGTGATTACGTTTGAGTCTCAAATATATGTCTCCTAAATATATAAATTACGGGAAACAATGAGCTTTCAGTCTTGCCAACTGACTTCGTACAAAGGAAACTAGGTAAGAGGTGGCCCCACCTCGCCCAAAGGCAATATACCGATTACGAGAGGAGGATGATTCCGAAAATTAGGCGACAGGATCACTAAACCAAATTTCTTCTTTTCTCAGTCTATTATTGCTAGTGGGTTGTTCTTTTTTCCGTAGGGTACGTGATTTGAATAGTGCGGGAATTGCCTAACCAACTCCAACCCAAGACTATTATTAATTAAGACTTGAAGTGTAGAATTCATAAAACTAAATTGTTCATTGAAGACAAACAATTTTTCTAAACAAATCTTATTTCTCATGTGAAATGCAGTGTGCGCTTAAAGAAAAAAGTCTTCAATCTCTCGTATGGATATCGTTTCTCAAGTAAGTATTCAGTGCTTCATCCATTGCTTTACTCTGACTTAGACGTTTGGCTATTATAGAATAAAATTTAGATCTGCTCCTTGATAACTTCCCTAACTTCTCGTATACTTGAGGGGCCACTCGAGGATCATATCCTGCCGAAGCCATCATTAACAGCCCTATCTTATATTCCTCTATCTCCATCCTACGTATAAAAAGTCATTACAAATCAGAAAGATTCCACGTTATTCAATTCACTATACTGCACACACGAAACCTCAAACATTATTTATTATTGTTATGGGAAGGTATTAATTATTGTATATGAATTTACCATACTTTCACGAGACTTACTGACGGAGTTTCTTTTAGCAACGATGAATCTCAAACAAGGGAAAATTATAACATGGACTGGGTCAAGAGGACCATTCTCCCATATAAATGACACGTATCCCTAAAAACTATTAAAATGATAGAAAGTAATGGTAGAAAGTACTTTTTGGGACACTTGTCATTCATACGAGAGAAAGGTCCTCAAAACCCGGTCCCTGTTCTAATTTCACTACTCGATAACTGAGCATAATTTCTTTTAGCTAAATTGACCTTCTTTAGTATGTCAGTTGTTAAGCAAAATTTGGAATTCCACGAGGTTTTCAACTATTTCACAATAGCATCAAATTAGGAGAAAAACCAATGTCAAAAAGCTACATATATATATCATATGCATCATGAACAAGATAATGGTCGTTGATCCATTTTCCAAGTATATATGGAGTTATAAACAGGTCGATTAGTAGCAATTATGATGGACAAGAAAGCATGATTCACTGAGATAAATCACATGGTATCATTTACTATCGAAAGAATTGGAACGTTAGCATAACAACTTACCTTCCAGAGAAAATCGAGGGCAGAGTTGACACCATCAATATTATAGCGATAAGAAGGTCAGGCTTAGGTAAAAACAACGTCCCATGAAAGAGTAGGGTCGTCATGCACCACATTAACTTTGTGAACTCTTCAATCGGTCTACCCACGGCAATTCCGACCTAATTATCAAATTCAATTTGCATTGAACTAAAAACATGCAATAGACATTAATGAACAAAAGATGTGAACTTGTAGCTATGGAAGTTTCCTCATTACCTGACGGCTAATAAAAGCTGCAACCTCTGCATCAGTTTTGAAGTGATTTAACAACCCAGTATACACCACAATCTTCCCACAAGGTTCAAAATGAACATCGACATAAGGTTTATCCACCACTAAAACCTCCCATTTCAATCCATCCAAATATGAAGTTTTTGCACTTGATCCTTTTTTTTTGAGTCTTTTGAACCCACTTCTTTGTATCAACTTGCCCTTCATTTCCCATCGGTGCCCTCAAGGTTTCATATGCATTTCCTTCCATCTTGAACGAAGCATAAACTGCATCTTCCCAAACTTTCTCTTGCTCTATCCTTCTTTCCAAAGCCTCAATTATTTTTTTGACAATCAAACAAACCCTAACACTCTCTGAATGTGTTGGCGGAAGAATTTCCCCTTTGGCCTCTAATTTTTTTTTCATTAACTTGAATTCATACTCTCGGAGCTTTCTGAATGTTGGCCACAACACAAGCTGCCTTCGGTCTGCAAAAGGCACATTCTCAAACTGACCTAAGTCGACATTAACGTAAACAGCAGAGCCAACTAAAAAGACACACACAACTTTTCTAGCCTGAAACCGCCATTCAGGCCCTCCGAGCTTAAAATGGTCTACGCCATAAAACCTCCTAAAACCAATGGTATGAAATGGGTCGTGATGCATCCTCTTGATAGCGATATGGGAAGAGAGACCGAACCTCTGGAAAATAGAAGAAAAAGGATAGAGTTGAGTAGAGTTGGTGGAAGCGGAAGAAGAGTGTTGAAGGGAAATTTTGGGCATAGTCTTGGAAGCATGGCAACGATAAGCGTTGATAGCAAACTTAGCTCTGTGGAACCTTTCCATCATTGACGGAATGATAACAGAAAAGTGATCGGAAAAGTGAAATTCGATGTTGAATTATTCACAATAAGAATGCACAATACATATACATATACACAGTAGGCAGAGTGATCAACCCTAATACAAATAGATAATTACGAATTCTATCCTATCTAGGAATCTACAACTATAATCCTATTTAGGACTTAATTACACTAATCAGATGGTGCTCCATTATAATAATAATTTATACTAATTCCTTACAAGAGTGAGAGAGAGCATTGAATTCACAAAATTCTCAAGATGAGTGCAAGTTCAAGATGAGCTATCTAACGGTTTTACAACTACCATGGAAATCAAATTGGTTGGATTTTCATGTGATGTGCGTGAGAACCTGAAGAAATAGAATATATATAATTTGTGGTTTTCAAAGCAAGTTTGATTGGATGGGTGATTTTGTTGGTAATGGTTAAGAAAGGGAGGGTAGGTAGTTGAGCAAAGGATGAAGAGTTAGTAGAGTCACTGATCAGTTGTGACTTATCATCGGGGTTTTGCATATCTGTTGATTGCATGTTTGACTTTTCACTTGTTTCAGGCTTCAGAAACATGAGAGTAAAGATTGAGAATGAGTTTCCACTTGTTAAATGCATGTAGGAAACTTATCAAGAAATTAGAAGGAGAATATGACTTGGACATGGTTAAATTTTAGCAAAAGGGCAGTAACTCCCTTTCATCTTTCTTAGCCACTGACCACCTCTCTTTTCTTAGGCTAGCTCTGAATTAGAGACTGAAAGTGGTTATATTATATATGCTCCTTGGAATGTGTTAATAATATGAAATTGTTATGTCTACCCACAAATATGATAATGCAATATTTTTTTAACATAGAAATAAGCATAACAATTAATTTATAACAAACCTCCTCACCAACTAATATTCTAATGCCATGACTAAGAATCAAAACAGAAGAGGCATTGAGGGTTCCTCTATGTCCTGCACTGAAATTGAAGATATAAAAAATTAAGCTCTTATAACTTGAGAGGTCATGTATGATTATTATTTAAATTAATGTTTGGCAAGGAATAACACCCTCAATCCATGCCAACAACCCCACAAGTAAAATAGCTATTTTAGCTTCAAAACTGTTCACTCTGCTAAAGCGATTTATCATTAGATATACTTAAATAGCTATAGTACTAGACCAACTTATCATTGGATATGCTGAAACAATTTATCATTCGATATCTAAAGTAGCTACATTATACTTTCAAAAAAAAACCAAGTTATTGGCATATTAGCTTACAAAATAAGAATCAACAGATATAGGAAAAACCTACATATAGTTCAAATTTTGTTACCATGAGTTAAGGAAAATTCCATACATTTTGATAAAACACCACCTTATAGGGGGAATGTTGTTCCCTTAAATAAATAGAATAACAAGCTTGTTAATTTGGGATGTACGGCAAGGCGTCAAGGGCTGAGCCCTAAGCAAGGAGCACCCGAGGCGTGCCTTAATAACTATGGCAAATCAAATTGGATTTTACAACATACAAAAGAGCAGAGCCTATGTGATAGATCTAGATATTCCCTGTTCTTCATTTGTAAGTGTAACATGTAAAACGCCCCAAGTAAAATGCAATAAAACTAAAAAAGGCTGGAAGTAAAATAACTAAAAGCAGGATGATAAACTTTAATTGTAAGAAAAAGAAAGGATGAAAGTGATATTGAGCAGACCCTTTATTCACTGACTTATGCATAGGACAAGACATAGGAGTCAAATAAACCTCTGGAAGAAATGAATCATAATTAATTAGAAAATTCGAAAGGATCTATATAAACGTGGATCAATTACAATTGTGACTAGCTATTTTAGTTTCATTAGTTTACTAATTAACCCAATTTATTCAAGTGGAAAGCAAAAGCACTTCAAATAGTCAAACGTATACATCATAAATAAACCTTTATATATTAAATGCCGAGATAAGCCCACGAAAGAAAACTGCAGCTAAAGGAGCTTCCATCAACCAAGTATCTAACCAGAATAGCACATTTGTTCCAAATCGGGAAGCCCCCTTTTCGGAACTCAGGTATGGTTTTTAATAAAGCATATAAGGAACCAATTAAGTGTAACCCAGACCGTGATCATGATTGAACATCATCTTATTAAACATACAAAAGTTTCCTGAAGAAGTTATTCTATATATTAAAGCATTGAGCTCGGAAACATAGATGTATCATGTATGTCCTATCTTTTCGCTATAAACTCATTCGTGTTAATGTATGCATTAGTTCTTATTCAGATTCTTTTTAATAGTGACGTCTCAAGTTCTTTCTACTGAGCTGGTGACAACAATTTTAACAAATGACAATAAAATTTTTGTAACGTTACCATATTAGTTATTTTAGTAAGTTCTTTTTTTTTCTTTACTGGGTTAAACGTTCCGGTTGAACCCGGTCCAATCTGATCCTTAGCTATATGAGTAAACTGAGTCGAGAAGGTGCCATTTCGCGGTGGAACCAGTGAGTTTGGGCCTATATGATAATAACAATGCCTTTTGCGTAATGGATGGATGGATGGACTGGAAAGTGGTTGGATAAAAGGGGAAATGATCCAGAATGGTGGGTGAACATCATCTGTTTCCTAGGTTGCCTCAGGGCGATCTTAGGAAAATTTCGCCATTTGTGAAGGAGTTATGCAAGAAGCATAATTTTGCCTTACAATTGTGTCTCTTTCTGGAAGGCTAATCAAATGACATTTGCGACTATGAGAACTGCAGCATTGCAAGCTAGGGATGTTTCGAATCCAGTTCCAAAGAATATGGTTTGGAAAGCTCTTATCACTCACGGATGAACAACTTTCCATTTTATGTTGTTTTGTTAGTTTGTGTGAATCATGTTTTGTTATGTCGAAGTTATTTAAGTCATCTTCATTCTTCTCTACAAATGTCTACAATTGATTCAAATCTGTCATTTTTTTTCTTTAAACTTGGTCTGTTGCAATTCTGGGGATAAGTACTGTAATTTGTTTCAGGAGAATTGAGGATGATTTTTTTTGGTCATAACTCATAGTATAAATGTTGAATTCTTAATTTCGATAGGATGGAAGTCACGTAGTTTACAATTTTAACATCTGATTTTTATGCTTGATGAAGGAAAAGTCAATGTTCGTATATATAAATTCATAATTTTATTGTCTAAATATTTTTGCGGTGGAAGTATTACCATATTTTCACGAGACTTGTCGTAGCAGTTAAGGATAGCAATGCTAATATGTCTATTAAAAATTGAAGTATCCTGAAACTAAATTGTTAATTAAAGACAAACACTCTTGCTAGAAAAACATCCTAGTTCTGCTAAGATGCATCTATTTCAACAAATGCTCAAAAGATAAAAGCCTTCGATCGTTCATCTGGATAATGTTTTTTCGTAAACAATGAGCGCTTCATCCATTACTTTAGTTTGAGCTAGGCGTTTCGCTTTGATAAACGTTAAGATGTCGAAGACATCTCCACGTAATGGGTCCCTTCCTACCTTCGTTAACTTCTCGTATACCTGGGGGGCTACTCGAGGATCATATCCAGCCGAAGCCATCAACAATAGCCCTATTTTATCGGCCTCTTTCTCCAACCTGTGTATGAAAAGTAATTGATTAGAACATCCCACCACTATTTCAGAATAGCAACAAATCAGGAGAAAATCTAATGTGAGGAAGCTGCAGAAATGGCAACCATGAACTGGATACATTAATCCATTTTCCTAGCATTTAAATGAGTATTAATGGCAATTATAATGGACAAAGATTGCATGATTTATTGAAATAAATCACACATCATTTATTTTCGAAGGAATTGAAAACTAGCATAACGACTTACCTCCAAACGAAAGGTATCAAGAACAAAGACATGCCAAGTACAACGGGATATAAAGTCCGAGGAGAAACAAGCGATTGAAAAACAAGTCCGACCATTGTTGACCATATAGCCTTTGTGACCTTTTCACCATCATGTCTAGCCACAGCAATTCCAACCTAATTATCAAATGCAATTTCTATTACACTAACAGATAATGCATAAATTAATAAACAAATTTAAACATGTGAAAAGTGTGTGGCTTAGCTTACCTTACGGCTAATAACAGTTGCAATCTCTGCATCGGTTTTGAGGTGATTTAAAAACCCAGCATATAATACCACCACAATCTTTCCACGCAATAAAAAACTATCGACATCATTGAGAGATTTATCAAGGACTAAAACCTCCCATTCTAATCCATCCAAACAGGAAGTTTATGGCCTTGTTCTTTTCTTTTGAGTCCACTTAGGATTCAACATCCCCCGTTTCTTTCCAGACTTGCTCTTCCTTTATCCTTCTTTGCAAAGCCTCTATGATTTCTTTAGTGATCAAACCAACCCTAACACTCTCTGGATGCGTTTGCGGAAGAATTTCCCCTTTGGCCCCGAATCTATTTTTCATTAACTTGAATTCATACTCCTGGAGTATGGGCCATGGCACAAACTGCTTTCGGTCTGTGAAAGGCACCTTCTCAAAGTGACCCAAGTCAATTTCAAGGCAAACACCAGAACCAACTAAAAGGACAATCAAAACACACCATGGACGCCAATTGGATTCAACATTCTCTACAGAATAAAAGCTCCGACAAGCTCTCGCGAGAGGGGGGTTGTGATGTATCCTCTTGATACCCATTTGGGAACAGAGACCGATCCTCTGGGAAATAGAAGAAAATGGATGGAGTTGAGTAGACTTGCTGTAAGCTGAATTATAAGAAGAATGCCTGAATTGATTAAAGGTTGAAGAAGAGGGTTCAAAGGAAATCTTGCACATAATCTTGGAAGCATAGCATCGATAAGCGTTGATAGCAAGCTTAGTTTTGTGGAACCGATCCATCTTTGACGGAGTGCTACCAGAAAAAGTGATCGGCAAAGGGAAATTTGATGTTGATTTGATTTATTCACGGCTAAGCAGAATAGAAATCTGAGATGAAACAATTTCTTGTATATTATTACTGACCCAAGAATGCACAATACGTATGCATATACACAGTAGGTAGAGTGATCAATCCTAATACAAATAGATAATTACAAATTTTATCCTATGGAGGAATCTATAGATATAATCTTATTTAGGACTTAATTACACTAATCAGATCGTGCTCCGTTGTAATAATTTATACTAATTCTTTACAAGAGTGAGGGAGCATTCAATTCACAAAATTGGCGTGGGTGCAAGTTCAAGATGAGCTATCTAACGGTTTTACAACTATCATGCAAATCCAATTGGTTGGAATTTCATGTGATGTGCGTGAGAACCTGAAGAAATAGAATATATATGATTTGTGCTATTCAAAGCAAGTTTGATTAGATGGGTGATTTTGTTGGTGGCATGGTTAAGAAAGGGAGGGTAGGTAGTTGAGCAAAGGATGAAGAGTAGCAGAGTCACTGATCAGTTGTGTCTTATCACTGGGGTTTTACATATCTGTTGATTGCATGTTTGACTTTTCACTTGTTTCAGGCTTCAGAAACATGAGAGTAAAGATTGAGAATGAGTTTTCACTTATTAAATGCATAGTGGAATCTTTCCATCTTTGACGGAGTGCTACCAGAAAAAAGTGATCGACAAAGGAAAATTTAATGTTGATTTTCACTAAAAGAAACTTGGCTAACCAGAACGGAAAACTGAGATGAGAGATAAAACGATTTCTAGTATATTATTACTGACAAAGGCCTACCCCGTCTTGTTCCTCTGTAGCCTCTTGGCTCCACCCTTTTCTGATAAAAAAAAAAATAATCCACAATACATATATATATATATACACACACACACAGCAGGTAGAGTGATCAATCGTAATACAAATAGATAAAGAGGAATATGAAATCAAAATTAGTGATTTGAACATTAAATTGAAAAAACTTACTTGATTTAAGTGAAGAACGACCATAAGGGTAATCCGAGCAGCGTCAGAAATCCAAAGGCGGAGAAGCGACAGCGGAGCAGTGAAGAAGGAGCAGCGACGATGGATGAGAAACAATTAGGAGCATCGAAGATCCGAGGAAGCGAAGTGGCAACGATGAACGGAGACTTTCACGGCGTCGGATGAAGTAGAGGATGGGTCGATTGTGCGGTGGTAGATGGTGGTGACAAGGAGAAGGATGGTGGATTTGATCGTACGTTGAGAGATTGAGAGATCGTCGGGAGACAGTTAGGAAAATAGGATGGGTTTTCTCTATTTATCCAATGGATCTGGGTCTATGTCCGGATCCAGTTCAGATCCGTTTTGTTTGATCCGGATCTTTCCAGATCCGTTGGATCTATAAAAGATCCGGGATCCATTACCATCCCTAATTTATTATTAGGTTTTTTCAAAATCGGGTTTAGAATCAAAACTCGAATTAGGTTTAGAATTAAAACTTACTTGTTTTTGCATGAAATCTTGTTTCTGCTAATTCTAGAATAGACTGACAGCAAATAAGCAATGTGATCGTTGATCGAAATGGAGTACAAATCGTTGAAAAGATTTTTAAATAACGATTCTTGTAAAAGTTTTACATGATAGTACAAATTAGATTTGGTTTTATGGGCTTTTAAAATTAGGTTTATGGCCCCAAATTATAAAAGCCTATCCTGGTATGTGAAAAAGCCCTATATTAAATGCCGAGATAAACCCACGAAAGAAAACTTCAGCTAACGGAGCTTCCACCAACCAAGTATCTAGCCAAAATCGCACATTTGTTCCACTTTGGGGAGCCCCCATTTCAGAACTCAGGTATGATTTTTAATAAAGCATATAAGAAACTAATTAAATGTTACCCACACCGTGATCATGAGCCGTTGAAAGACAATATCCAATCAGTCGTGTCTTATTATTGGGGTTTTACATATCTATTGATTGCATGTTTGATTTGTCACTTGTTTCAGGATTCAGAAACATGAGAGTGAAGATTGAGAATGAGTTCGATAGTCTCATTTTGGTTAGTATGTGGAAATTATTTGATGATTATTACTGCTTCTGATTTCAAATTCAACATTTCCCTCTAAAACACCGACCAAGAACACAGTATGAAGATTGAAGGCGCCATGGCTGTTGTCTCTTGGAGCATATGTTTGTTTAGGTGATCGATATCTTTGATTTGTGTCCAACTAAATTTTATACCTGAATAAATTGCAAGAATTTCCACCAGGCATGTATAATTTGTCTGATTCTTTCCATTGAATAGGTTTCCGAATCAATTTTCTTGGTTTGGTTATATCTTGACAAATTGTGTGGTTACGTTTGAGTCTCAAATATATATGTCTCCTAAATATATAAATTACGGGAAGCAATGAGCTTTCAGTCTTGCAACTGACTTCGTACAAAGGAAACTAGGTAAGAGGTGGCCTCGCCTCGCCCAAAGGCAATTTACCGATTACGAGAGGAGGAGGATTCCGAAAATTAGGCGATAGGATCACTAAACCAAATTTCTTCTTTTCTCAGTTATTGCTAGTAGCTTGTTCTTTTTTCCGTAGGGTACGTGATTTGAATAGTGCGGGAATTGCCTAACCAACTCCAACCCAAGACTAATTAAGACTTGAAGTGTAGAATTCATAAAACTAAATTGTTCATTGAAGACAAACATTTTTTCTAAACAAATCTTATTTCTCATGTGAAACGCAGTGTGCGCTTAAAGAAAAAAGCCTTCAATCTCTCGTATGGATATCGTTTCTCAAGTAAGTATTGAGTGCTTCATCCATTGCTTTACTCTGACTCAGACTTTTGGCTATCATAGAATAAAATTTAGATCTGCTCCTTGATAACTTCCCTAACTTCTCGTATACTTGAGGGGCCACTCGAGGATCATATCCTGCCGAAGCCATCAATAACAGCCCTATCTTATATTCCTCTATCTCCATCCTACGTATAAAAAGTCATTACAAATCAGAAAGATTCCACATTATTCAATTCACTATACTGCACACACGAAACCTCAAACATTATATATTATTGTTATAGGAAGGTATTAATTATTGTATATGAATTTACCATACTTTCACGAGACTTACTGACAGAGTTTCTTTTAGCAATGATGAATCTCAAACAAGGGAAAATTATAACATGGACTGGGTCACGAGGACCATTCTCCCATATAAATGACACGTATCCCTAAAAACTATTAAAATGATAGAAAGTAATGGTACGTAGAAAGTACTTTTTGGGACACTTGTCATTCATACGAGAGAATGGTTCTCAAGACCCGGTCCCTGTTCTAATTTCACTACTCGGTGACTGAGCATAATTTCTTTTAGCTAAATTGGCATTCTTTAGTATGTCAGTTGTCAAGCAAAACTTGGAATTCCACGAGGTTTTCAACTATTTCACAGTAGCATCAAATTAGGAGAAAAACCAATGTCAAAAAGCTACATATATATCATATGCATCATGAACAAGATAATGGTCGTTGATCCATTTTCCAAGTATATATGGAGTTATAAACAGGTCGATTAGTAGCAATTATGATGGACAAGAAAGCATGATTCACTGAGATAAATCACATGGTATCA
>CAOJBI010736938.1:0-15854 GCA_948277035.1 Euphorbia corollata
ATGAACAAGATGATACCCATGGTTCTCATTGACAATGGGTCAGCTTTAAATGTGTGTCCTTTGATGGTGGCCAGCCGGTTGGGCATTGAAGCAAAAGACTTAACCCCTTCCGATCAAATAGTCAAGGCCTATGATAGCACACGGCGAGAGGTGTTAGGAACCGCCACAATGGAAGTGGATATCGGACCTGCGACTATGCTAGTATCATTTCAAGTCATTGATGTACCCACAAGCTTTAATCTCCTCCTTGGAAGTACCAACGAAGTTCTTGGAAATTTTCAAGGGGGAAGGAAGATCTCCACTCATTTCATTCATTCAGTGCCTACGGCGAGGCGCGACCCACAACAAACAAAAGGGAAAGCTTGCTTGCTCTAGCCCTATTTTAGTAGACTAGGCTGGGTAAGCGTAAGCTATTTAAGTAGGCTCAAGAAGGGTAGGCTCGCAGCTTCGCTCAGCAGAAGAGCCTTACTTTTCTTATATTAGTAAAACGCTAGCGCCCAACCTATGGGCTTTGAAAGGATAGGAGAAGGGAAGAAAACAAAGAAGGTCACTCCTTTTAGGAAGATGGCTCGTTCATTCACTTGCTCATGAACTCACAGCTTCGCCAGAAGCGACGAAGGGGGGGCTGGGGAAGGCCGACGACTACATGACATGAGGGGGAGGCTGTCGTAGAAGCTTTGCCCCTTGCTTTACAGAGATTGTTATGAACTGACTAAATGACTAGATTCTTCCGGAACGCTAGCTAAGCTAAAAAAGAGTATTAGTTCCCTTGAATAAAATCAATAATTTGATTGATTCAAGGCGCCGCCCTCCTTCTTAGAACCCAGAGAGGGGGGCCTCGGCCCGGGAAGGGGAGAGTGGCCGAGTGGTCAAAAGCGGCAGACTGTAAATCTGTTGAAGTTTTTCTACGTAGGTTCGAATCCTGCCTCTCCCACTTTTTTGTTGTAGACTTCAGAGAAGAGAAAGGAGGCATTAGTCAGCGTAGGAAGGCCCACCGAGCGAAGCTCTTTCTTTTTTTTTTGCCGTGAAGTGAAATTGTATCGTATGTTAGTTAGAGAGGTTGGCGAACTACTACGATCTATAGATTCCCCATCTATATTCCAATCCCAACGAGAATAGAAGCGACTCGCTTCCGGCTGGCTTAGCTTGTAGTCGTAGTCTTTTAGTTTGAGCTTATTTATGTAGTGGTCGGCCTTCCTACACGCACGCGCCCGCCACCTCCTTTGGGACGAAGCCGATACATACGATAGGCGAAGGAAAGACCCTAATAGCGCCTGGGGAGCGCAAGTTTGATCGAGGATTGGAGAGGAGAGGTGGAAGAAAAGGCTCGGGATGGATTTAGGAGTCTTTGTGCGAGCCGTATGCGGTGAGAGTCGCACGTACGGTAACGAGGGGGGTTCGCGTCTATACGTTGTAGTGTGGTGGTTGGCCCTACCTACCCTATTTGTTCCATGATCTATGGGTCTACTGGAGCTACCCACTTCGATCAATTAGCCAAGATTTTGACCGGATACGAAATCACTGGTGCTCGATCTAGTGGTATTTTTATGGGGATTCTATCTATCGCTGTAGGATTCCTATTCAAGATCACTGCAGTTCCTTTTCGGGCGGCTGTAGGACGGACGGCCGCCTATAGGTGGTAGGGTAGGGTGGGTGGTACCGCTCAGATTGCGGCCAATCTTCCTAACCGCGCGCAGGCCGGGCTTAGAGCGCGTGAAACTCACCACTACCTCGTAAGGGCATTGAGACCATAGCATGTTACACAAAAGCGCCGCTTTCTCTGTAGTGTTGTCACACAGCTGCCCGCCTAGAAGCGCCACTCGCTCTGTAGTGTTGTCACACAAGATAAGCACACCGCCCGCCTGCTGGCCGGGCGAATCTAAGTTCTCTTCCGGTCAACTGTCCACCCAGTCAAGTGCAAAAAACACAGTAGAATCACGCAACGCACGCTGCTGGTGTGCTTCCTGCCCGCGAGGAAAGAAAGAAGAGCGACAAGGTTTAGTTCAGCTTTGACTGTTTGCAGCATGGGAGCGGATTACCCAAAAAATCCCTGGGAACAATGAAAAAAAAGAGATCTCGGTAACGAAAACTATAGGGGGCTGTATTGGCGAGATCCAACGGTGAACAGCTGCCCAAAAGAAAGACCGCCTGGAAGTCCGAGGACCTTTAGTACCGTACCCTGCCCCCAAACCAGCAGCCTTCGCGCCAAGCAAGACCGCCCTTGCCCCTCCATTCTGCCTCTTTCTTCGCTCAATCGGCGCCTAGGTATCATTCTTTCTGTTATTTCTCTTGGGTTTCTGAAATTACGCTTCTCTTTTAGATTCTTAGCAATTCGATTACGAATCTTCCTTGCTCTTTTACCCCTTTCGATTACAAGATACCAAGTATAGTTATCATTAACGAAAGCATCTTCGTTGCTAACTCTGCGGGTGCGGCCCATTTCCTTCGTGCTGGTCGATTCCGGAAGCCAGAGTTGCGACGGCACACTTGGGATCTATATAATGTGTTTTAGTTTGCGTAACATTGGTTTCTTTGAAATTATGGTTTTCAATTTCAGTTTAGTTCTGATTTGGAGTTCTTTTGCACGAAAGTTCTATTAATTCGAACTTCCTTTTGACATTATGGTGAGGATTTCTACATATTTGTGCATATTCGATGGTTAATTGAATTATTGCAGGTGCACTATTGATTTGGGAAAGCATCTTGATGAAACTGTTCTGTCAAAATTACCTGATAATTACCAGTCCATACTAAAACAATCAACAACAAGTGAAGAAGATGATATGGGTAATGTCCACCAAACTTTAGCATCCTACAAGTATTTCAACAAACAAGAATCTATGTTTGTTAGTCATAGATTTTTCTCAACAAATATTTACTGCCTTCTGAAGAACGAAGAAGAATGAAACTAATGTCTCCACTTTGGCTTCAATTTTTTTTAGTTTAAGATGATTATTTAACCATTGTCTTCTGGGTGCAGGATTTGGAAGTCCAAGGTAAACATTCTGAAGCAGAGCTAAAATTGTCAAAGTTATGTCTTGTTCTCCGAAGAATCATCTGTAAGTTCCACTTGTGTTTTTATCTTTCAAAATTATTATCTTTTATATTATTCAATAAACAGCAGCTCGTTGTAGGCTTCAATATGCATAATGGAGTATATATGCTATCATGATAAATTGACACTTCCAGGCTAAATTCTTTTTAGTTTCACTATTTTAAGCTCTAACAGAGTCATGCCTTGACTGCATATTCTCAGCTCTATACACATTCACTGTTTGTCTCTCTGATTGGTAGTTTACTATCTCCATAAAAATTAGATAAATCGACTTATTTATGTCCCTAAACCATAGACAACTTCTTTTTAATCTTTAACGAGGATATAAATTCATTGATGAAGTTATGAAATACATCTTACTGTTTTTAAATTAAACCTCTGAGGTTGAACGACTTAATACTTATGCTGCATGTACCATATTATTTTGTTTTGATGGTATTATCTCAATCCTTAAACTTACTATCAATATCGAAGTAATTTTCTAGCTTCTTTCTAAAGACTAACAATTTATCACATGTGATGGCTTTTATAAGTGAACCTACTGTAAAATCAAAGTGTAAAAAACTTATGGAGATATTGAAATTTATTTAAAAATAAGTTGATATATCAAGCAAACACTTGTAAATTGATCAAATACAAGGAAAAGAGACTTGTAGATCAAACTCATTTTGTCTTTAGTTGTTAGATTTTGTACTTCATGCATAAGTTCTGTTCTCTGATGATGTGTCGTAATTTAGAATCGTGAACTATATGCATCTCATAATTCGTCTAGTTCCATTGAGTAAGAATTAGTTGACTAAGCGCTTGACAATAAGCCCAACTCTTTTTCCAGTAATGGTCCTAATGGATGCTACTTGACTGATAGTAATGGAAATACTTTTGATGCGGGACGGCAAGGCTTGGAAAAAATGAAAGTAGATCCTTTGGGTAAATAATTGAATCACCAAAAGTATCGACTGCTTAACTAATTTACTATCTAATAGAGTTGATGAATAACATTTACAATTGTTTCATGTGTATGCAGCATCTTATTCTGCTATGCTAATCTATAGCATAAATCAAAGTGAAGCGATGCGAAGAGCCCTTGTTCTTTTATGTGCCATTCACATAGATGTAAATGCAAAAGTAAGATCTTAAGATGATGACATTTATAAGCTTTGAGTGCTAAGATATAAAGAACGTTGTTTTTCATTGTATCTCAACATTTATTGAAAGTTGAATTATGATGAACTATTGTGCAGGATGTATTTATGCTGTCTGTCGATTGCAAGGGATTCGATGTGCTGGCGAAGATTTGTGATCAACCAAGGATGGTCTTGAAGAATATGAATGGAAGGAATTCAGGTTTGCATTAAAAAATAAGGCACCCGATGTTGAAACTTTCTGTCAGCTGCTTGACGAAATGGAGGAGGAAGTTTTGAACCAGGTTCAAGCTTAGCGGTTTGACTTTAGAGACAGGTTCAAGCTTAGCGGTCTGACTTTAGAAACAGGTTCAAGCAAATCTAAAATTTATTTTTGCTAGAAGTTCAAGTAAACTCCTTGTAAATCTTTATTATGAATCAACAGATATAAATAAATAAATGGTCCATTTTATTGTTTATATGTCTATCTTTATCTTGTTACAAGTATTCCTCGTGCTCAAGTAGGACAGGAATCTTTGTACGAAATGCAAAGAACAGTGGCTGTCACATTTTTTAACCAGGCTCTTTGTTGCAAATAATCTGATATGGTACTGATGTGAGTGGTTTGGTATTATTCAAGCAGTTTGGTATTATTAAAAGAAATAAATAAGAAAAACAGGTGATATGTTGCCTCGGTTTTTAAGAAACCCGAGGCAAATTGAACGCGCGTATTGCCTCGGTTTTAAAACAACCGAAGTAGCCGCGTGCATAGCATTTCTCTCGGGCCTTTTGGCCTCGGTCGAAAACCGAGGCCAATGTGCTTGTTTCAACCGAGGCCAATGGGCCTTTTTCCACTAGTGAATGTTTTCGTTCAGTTTTTCTTATTTCACTCATTCTTATAATTCATCAAAAATCTCGTTTTCGGACGATAGAAAGTTTCAGCAATTTCTAAAACATTCTCTTCCTTACCTAACTGAAAAGATAGAATGCGTCTCACACTAAAAATCTCCATCGTATCCTTTCAAAAAAAAATCCATCGTACAAATTTTCCTCATTTGTCTCTAGTTATCACCATTTGGTGCAAACACAATATCGTTGCGGTCATAATGCAAATTTCACCATAAAGGCTTGCTCGGGTTCTAGTAAAGAAGTCACAACAACGGGAATTTGGCCCAATTCAATACTCATAACAAGACCATGAATTTCAGTTTAATCAAAGCATATTTGATGGTTGTGTAATTGAGGAAGATAAAAAGTAAATGTTTTAAGATAAAGGAATGCAAAGAGAAATGAATTTAGGGAGTTTTTGGCAAGACAACAAAACAATTGTTTTTGCTTTTGCATATCAAACAGAAGCTATAACCAAACACTTATTGTTACTTTTTACTATTTTGGGAGATCAAAATGTGATCAGCAACGGCAAACAGTTATCAACAACCGCAACAGTAATGCAAACAGCAATACCAAATGGGATCTTAAAGAGTAAATCAGTTCAACAAATTAGTATGACTTAGAAAAAAGTTACATGGCATAAACAACCTTCTATTATAGGTTATAATAATAATAAAAAAATAATAATAGGTAATTTACAAAGTTTTGTATGATAATTAGAAAAAATTTAATTCATGTATTTGGTAAACATACATAGTGAGATTACCCCCAAATATCAGCTCTAAATGGGTCCACTATGGAAATCCTAGTCACATTGTGTTGTACAAAGCAGAGATTTACTCCATTCACTTAAATATAAGGACAGTTTTTTAACCATTTTTTGTAAAAGTAAAGTATAATCATCAATCTTATTTGAAAATTTTCATCTACAACTTAGTAAATCCAATGATTCCATTAAATTGGGAATTTGGTAAGATAGGAAATATAATTAGAGAATTTGGTAATTTAAACATTCCTTGCATAGTATCTTTTCAAAATAAAGTTTCCTATACAAAGAGATCCCTATTTCAAGGAAATGTAACAAAATATTATTTCTTTTTGTTTTTTATTTTTTATTTTTAAAACTTTTGTGTTTCTATTATTTTAGTTAATATAATAATAATAAAATATAATTATTTTTTAGGGAATTTAATTTGAGGAATGGAAAATAGAGAATATGAACCGTGACTAAAACATCGTAAATTCTAAAAAAGATAATGAAATATAGGAAAGATTGTTGCAGGGTGATGAAATTCTAGGACATCGTAAAAAAATATTAGATCCCTATGACAATTTTTCTTATTATTACCCTTGTAATATTAGCGCACCGTTGTACCTGTATCCAATTTAAGTTTTACATTTGTTCCATACACTATTCAAAAAATTCATGAATTATATAAGGTTTAATATATAAGAAGGTGTTTCAAGTTGTCCCGAAAAATTCGTCGTCTCCCTGAACTTTTAAAGTGACTCCTGTAACTACCTTGCCTTTTAAAAAGTGCACCACTTTGCTCCCTGAAAGTCACGTGTCAGCTTCTGATTGGAGTGAGTAAAATTAAAAAAAATGACATCTTTAAAAAGTCAAACCACCCAGAAGTGGACACATGTCATTTAGGGAGCAAAGTGGTGCACTTTTTGAAAGTTGGGGGTAGTTACGGGGTCACTTTGAAAGTTTAGGGGAGTAACGGGTTTTTTTGGACAACTTAAGGCACCTCTCGATACATTAAGTGATCAGTATATAATGAGCAAACTCCATGGCTAATAAGCATACCATACAGGGTTTAGAAGGAAAATCGTGGTAGTAAAAGAAGCAAAAACAAAAAGGTTTTTAATTTTATAAGTCGCATTTCCATATCATTCAATAGTTTATAAATATCTGGGTTCGACGATTACTGTTCAGAAACAGCATAGGGATCGAATATGGGTTTTGGTTGGTTGGTTTCCGCCAGATAGTGATTGGGTGAAGTTCAATTCAGATGACTCTGAATGGGAGATGGCTCGGTGGGTTTACGAGAAATATTGGTTCGTGTTCGATTGCGTAAACGGAACTTTAGGGTGTCTTAGACGGGTTGCATCTTGTTTGGGAGTTGGGGTTCCGGAAGGTTATGGTGGAGGTGGACAACAAGTATGCAGTGGACGTTATTCATACGAAGAAGTTTGGTTCGAATGACAATGTCAACTTAATCTTAGAGATTAAGGAGCTGATTGGTCATGATTGGAGGGTGGTTGTCAACCATGTGTATCGCGAAGAGAGTGGGAATTCGGACTTCATGGCTTCGTATGGTGATTTTCTTTCACTTGAGGTACCACATTTAGACAGCCCTCCTCTGAGTGTTCGTGATATTTTGTGCCAAGATATTTGAGGCGTTTCATTCCTTCGGCTAGGCGTTGCTTAGCCTTTGTTCTCTGTCTTTTCTTATAAAAATAGAAGTATATAAATTTTATCCTTTTTTTAAGAAATTTATAAATATCATCTCAAGTAAAGGCGGTAATTTGTGTTATTGTGTTATAAAAGCCATATGCTTTTCAAGCATATTCCATGTGATTTTATAATAAAAGTAACATAATAGAATTTTTCTGGTTGTCTTTTTGTGAATTTGTCATGGTTGAGAAAATTTAATCTCTAATTTTAAGAAAGTTCATTATTGAAATACGAGACATCTTTGTAAATTTTGTTGGTTGTCCGGTTTGAATCCACAATCTCACGTTTCATAGTCCAAGGATGATGATCATTAAATCAAAGACTAATGATTAATTTTAAAAAGTTAAAATAATTATGAAAGTGATAGATTTCATCAACGTTGTTAATACCATTCCATACCACCCAATTTTACAAGTAGTACCGCGTATCACTGATGATTTTGTTACGATTTATTAAAAATATCGATATATAAAAAAAGTATAAGTATAAAATGTTTAAATCTGAAAACATTGATTTTGATACTTGTAGCAGCAAAATATATTCATATTTTATGTTTTAAGCCAGAAATGTGTAGAATATAAATTGAATTTGCTTTCACCAAATGCGATAATGAGATGTGACATAGTTCATCCACACACCTTGTTCAAGTCCACGATAGTAAATAGCGCCCCCACATTAATTTATTTGCCTCATTTAATTTGTCTGTAAGTGCTAAATTATGTATATTTTTAGCTACATTTTTGGAACAATTAATTTAATGCAATGCCTTTATACTTATAATAACGTTTTATATCCTAAGCAGATTGATTATTATTAGAAAAGATATGGGTTTCATTTTTTATTTTGTTTGTTGTATATTTGGTTCACCGAAACCTTATTCCGATTATATCAAGATTCGAACTATATCACACACTTTGATATGATAAGTGAATTTCGAAGTAAAAAAGTTTTACAAAAACTACTAAAACAACAATAATTGATACTAGAATGTGATTATTTTGGCTAGGTTCAATTTGTGTCCATCCATTAACGTGTGATTATTATAAGCAAGTAAAATAGAGTAGGCAAAAGACAAACGCATGGATTTACTGTTGGTGTCTCAAATAATTTATATGCTTATAACGTGGTTTCTTTCACTGAATAGCCGTGTAAAAAATTAAAACGATGTATTCACTAATTTTACGGTTATTTATACAGTATAGCATTTTTATTGATAATTTGAAAGCATTGAAAAGAAAAAACGGTGGAGTTGGTTAGTAATATAGTGGTAGGGGCAGTTTAAAAGGACAAAAGAACAAGCGGCGAGTAATAGACTTCTTGTGAACCGATTCCCCGACATTTCTTCACGCTCTCTCTTCTCCTTTCTTTTTTCATTCTCTTCTCTTCATATAAATCTTTGAAAACGACACCGTCCCTATACGTTCAGCACTTGAACGAAATGGTTCCTTCTTCCCCACTTGTATTCATGATCCTGCTAATCACTAGTTCGGTTGCCAGAGAACTGCGGCCGTCCTACCACGGCTTAGATTACCAGAGTTCTCCACCGCTAGGAGGGAAATTGCCGCCGGATATGAAACAGTTTTTCAGATCGCCGCCGAATCCCAAGTCCGCAATGCCGAGAGCTATGAACTCAAACGACACCACGTGGTGGAATAACAATGTCGTCGGCGCTGATAGAGGCGGAGACCGGTTGAGGCACGTGCTTCTGGTCGGCAGCCTGGTGTGTGGGGCGATAGGCGCGGCTTTGCTGGCGCTTTCAGCTTTCATGTATTTTGGAAGATTTAAAACCCAAAATAATATTGTTAATTCGAAAGCCATTGTTATCGGTAAGTAAGTAATTAAATTGCACAAATTGCAGATTCTTTAGTTAATTAATCTCATTTTCTTTAGCTATAATTAGACTGCTTACCAAGTGTTCGTTTCATGTGATTAATTACGTATTATACTTGGAAGTTTTATATATGTAAATTGTCTCATTATAAAAAAAAACACATTCTATACCTGAAATATGATTTGTTTGGTGACTTCTCATGTTTATGAGTTAATCAATCGTAGAATAAACACTTGAAACCGTTTGATATTAACCATATATGTAAAAAATATTTATCCAATGTCTTCAAACATCCACTTAGTTTTAAGATTGTTTAATAAGTCATATAATTGCTTCACAATTAAGTACTATACAATATCATTAAATTATTATTAAATCTATCAATTCTTTTTTTATTTAATAATATTAAAAACCGAATTTTTCAACTTCCAACTTTTAATCAAAAATATAACTAGGTTATATATATATAAACTGGTTTGACTAGTGCTTGATATCGATTAGACAATGAGAGAAAAAGAGAGAATAAAACGGAAAAGATAATATCCAAACAAAATTTAAATGGGAGACATATATTCCGGACATCCATTTTCTTTCCTCATTCAATCTAATCTACAATAGTAATTTTTATTTGTTTCATATATCTATATCAATGATGACCATTCTATTTTTCAAAAAAAAAAAATTTACTGTTCTATCAAGTAATAATATAACAATAATTGAAGTTGTAAATTATTGTATCAATCCAGCTCTGAAGCTACCTTTTTAACCCAGCTAGACCTTGATATTCAATTCAGTCAATGGTTATAGATAAAAAAATATATAAAACTGTATAAAAAATAATACTAATTAATAGAAATTTAATAAAGGGTTGATAAATCGTACTGTAGTGCTAGCTTTGAAAAAGTTATGTTTTCAAAGTCGGTGAAAATGTCCCTACTAATCTTTAGAAAATTCTGTATCAATCCCATAATCACTACTTTTATAGCTATCCAACTGTATAATGCATTACCTAATAGATTATCTTTTTTTTTTTCATAAATAAATACCTAACGAATGATGATAATTAGTAATTGTTTTCTTTTGGCTTTATCATTAATGTTTTTGGTATGCAAAGACACATGCATGTGAAAAGATTTGATTTTGGGCATGTATAAATGACAAATATATATATATAATTAATGGTTAATTATGGCGGTTGTGTCAAATTCATGCATGCCATATTACAATAATTATAGAGAACGAACTAATGTTAATTTGTAAAAAAAAGTAACTATATAAAACCTTAGAGACATGTTCATGATCGGGTACCGTCGAGCTCACTCCGTGCCTAGTTTTATGGACCGGAGTTGAACATTCATTTTTTTTAAAAGCTCGATCCGAGCTCGTACCTGCTAAAATCCGAAATCTTTTAGACCGGACTTGGTTTTTATAGAAACACATGATCCCGGCCCAAACTCGATTCAAAGAGTATATCATTATATAATACCTATTTATATATCATGTTTAATAATTATTTTTTTATTTTTATACTCTAACCCTTTAGATTTTTTGAACTCAAATACAATAATTTCATAGTAAAATATTAAACAGTGTGATTAAAAAATTAAATTATACATAACATTTATTTCAACATGTATAAAATTTTTCAAAACTAAAACCCCATAAACAAAATTTTTCTTTTCTTTATGAGTTGTGGGTGTGCTTGGAATGAAACCCAGCTCGAACTCAGCCCCTGCCTGAAGGTTATAGTGTGGACCGGACTGGACTTGGGTTGACGATTTATATGATCCGGTCTGAAGTCGCCCGACGAACAAGTCTAATAAAAACGGATGACTTGCATATGTCAATAACAATTTCTATCAAAATTTATGAATTATATATATATATATATCCGCAATTGAACAATTTAAAATAAATTACATGTGTTTTAATTTTTTTTTGTGATTTTGAAATTTATTACACATATTCATTATTGTTGGATTTTAGACCCGATCCGCCCGTATCAGTACAGGTTTGGATAAATTCGGTGTTACCCTTAGGACCATTACACCTATATTAGTACTGGTGCAGGTTAAAAGGGACTATATATATAAATACATGAGAACCGAAAAATTAAATTAAAAGAAAAGTCACAATGGTCTTCAAACCCACAAAGACCACAGGATCAGAAAGTGATTGTTGCTATGCAACCATGGCATGAAAAACGGCAGTTAACGCATTGTGACCATGATAACTGATAAGTGGAGTCTTGTGAATTATCCACGTCAACGACAAAATAAGAACTAAGCCCGTATTTTAAAGAAATTGCTGCCCAACAGCATAAACCTTATGAAACAACAGCTAAACTCCGGTCAAGTCTTTGAATCTAATAAAAACTCTAATAACTGTTCCATTTTCTGCATTTCCTTATCTTATTTATAAACATTTTGTTAACAAAAACAAAACATATCCATAAATCAACCAATACTCCTACAAATAATGGAACAATTAAATACAAAATAAAAATGTTAAATACGTGGAAATACTAACTTGGTAAAATAGTTAATTCCCCTCCTTCTAGAATAAGGAAAAAATAATATACGAAATTTCTTGTATTTAAGTCACAAGAAACGTATAAACTTCAAATTGCAGTCGGGATTTTCCACCTTTCTTCCGGCGATTTTAGCACTGATTTTCTAAGTAGTTGCTAGTTGATGTCAGCAATTTTATGAATAACTATTTAATCTTATGAAATAGGAATTTAGTTTTCAAAGCTTAAATAATTTATATATTTGGGCGAGTTAAATTATCAAGTAGTGATTTGATGTGTAACGACCCGATCCCAAGAGGGGTGACGTCGGGGTAGGAAGACCTGATCAAAGAGCGGCCATGAGGGATGTCGATGAGGGCAGGAATGAACCGAATGCATACCGGAATGAGAGGACTTCGAGATTGTGATGGTATGGGACATCAGAATTACGAACGGTTAAGAATTTCGAGACTGTACTGGTATGAGAAAGTACAGTCGAGAGAGACTTAAGAGATTTGATAGGTGCTATCTATACCAACAAGATGCATCTTCTTTTCGGAAGCCTATCCGGAAGAACTCCAAAGTTAAGCGTGCTTGACCTGGAGCAATCTCAGGATGGGTGACCTCCTGGGAAGTTTTCCAGAAAGTTAGCGAGTGAGGACAAACCTCGTGTTGGTGTGTGGGGGCAGTCGGTCGAATCCCGGGACGTTACATGATGTCTACCAATAGAAATAACATGAGGTTATAGATTCATTTGACACGATAAAACAAAATGTTCGTTATATACTAAAAAAAAAATTCGTGTGTTATATCTCAATTCCAAAATTTCAATTTGGTATTGCCTTTAAACGGTGGTTGCCATTGCTACAAACTACTTTGTTCAATAAAAACTATTTTGTAGGTAATGCACAACTTTTGGGATAAAAATACCATATATAAACAAGTAACAATATAATTACTTGCTAAATAATTTGACAACGAACTCAACTCCTTAAACAACTACGAGTAAATTAGGTTAGGAGGTCATCTCTTTAACTGGACTTTTGTAATACCCGAATCCGAATTAATGTCAGTGAATCAGATTATTGGTCACGGAAAGAAAAAAATATATTGATCGTAATTTATAAGGAATAAATAATCCACACATATAAATATGAATTATGTATCAAATATAAAAAAATCTATATTAGTTTTCTAAATGGAATAAATTTAGGTATAAATTAATGTTCAAACGAATTTAGTAGAATTCTCTTAGGAACGGGTATCCTCCATAAGGTGATGAGAGGCCAACATTTCTGCCTCATCTCAAACTTTTGAAAATCTTTTTTTTCCACTCTAAATTTGTAACAAATTTAATGATTATTTACTATTTACTATTAGTATTTTATTTCCCGCTCAGGCTGCATTCTACAATATTAGTAATAAGGAGGCCTTTATTCGTACAAATAATGTTTTAAATTATGGATAACCTTTGACAAATTTTGACATGACAAATCTATTCATGGAAACAACTCAATTAGCATTATGTATTGATACCAATGTTTTGAAAACCTGACCGAACCGGCTGGTTCAACCAATTTTATCAGGAATCGGTTATAGGTCCGGTCGATTTGATTGAAAATACCGATTTAATAGAAAAACCGGTAAAATACCGAAAAAATCGGAAAATACCAGTTTGAACAGAAAAATTTTGATAAACCGGTTCATAATAAACCGAAAAATCGATAAAATACCGGCTTGGTCATATTATTTTAAATATAAAATACTATTTTTTAAAAGATTATAAAACCGGTAGAACCACCGATAAAATCCGGTTATACCAATATATCGCATATCAATAAATTCACCGATATAATGTCCGGTACGGTTTTGAAAACATCGATTGATATCAAAGTTTTACAATGATTTGAAAGCACTCATTAATTAACTTATATGTGAGCATATAACATGCTCCACATTTTAACTTATTGATATATTAAAAAAAATTAAAATTTTAACTTAAAAGAATTTGTTTGACGCTGAAGAAAGATGATGTTAATAAATGTTAAATTCTAATACAGCTTTAATCAAATATGAACATGGACTAATTCATGTATCTCTATCTGTTGAGTTTTAGCTAACAAATTAGTAGCGTGATTCGTAGACCTACCAACAAAGAAAAATTGAATGTTAAAAAAAAGATTATAAGATAACTTTGTAATCATAAAAAGAAATTATAAAAAGTAAAAAATAATCATTATTTTAAACATTAACCACATGTACATCGAGTAAATCCATTTATAGAATAATATTGTCAAAATGATTAGACTTCAGTCATCTAAGAACCTCTTTACAGTTTATTGCCTCAGTTAAAAAATCGTCTCAGAGAAAGCTTGCTCGAGATGCCACAAACCTGCCGGAATCCTCTCCAACAACGCAACCATATCCCAAGTGATTCTCCCACTCAAAAATTATATTTTGTAATATCAATTTTAATATTGATTTACGTTTTCGGATGTTGCAGAAATGTGCATCTTGGCATAAAATCATATTATATAACATCAATTTATGTTATCCTTATTCCTTATATTTTAAACAAAAGAAAAAGCAAAAAGAAAAAGAACAGGTGGAGTGGAACGGACAAGCATTGTTAAGCGGCGAATGAGGTTAAAGAATCAATTACTATAGATAACGAAAAAGGTCGCCAAGTTGCCACGCTCATTGCTCTATTTTCGCTTTTTCGGACAGCTCCGTGACTTCTCCAACGTCGCCAAAGGGACCCACTCAGAATATGCTTTGCTCTTCTCTGCAAATATCCCTTCCTATTTCCTCTCCTTTTCTATCTTCTTCTGCATCTCCAGCTGCTCTCTCTTCAATTTCCTCTCCTTTCTATCCATTCTTCAGAAATTCAATGGAACTGCTTCATCAACTCCTTCTAACGGCTCTTATTGCTGTGTTTTTCTCTTTTCTAATTGCCAAACTTGTTGCAATGGCTATGGCTGTTGCCGATAGTTCTCGTACTGCAAATCCAAATGTTGATCAGGTTACTGATGCAAATACTAGGGAGGATGTACAGATGTTTGGTGAGAGGTTGCTGGTTGATAAATTTAAGAGTGATGAAAAGAGAGTGGAATTCGTTGCTGAAAAATCTCAATCTGTTTCTCAATTTTTTGAAGGATCGGGCGAGGTTGAGGAAATTGAGAAATCAGTTACAAGCGATGAAGTTAATGAAGCTGAATGCTGCGAATTGCCTTCAAAATCACTCGAAGAATTTTCTGAAAGAGACAACAAATTGCCGGGGGTTATCTCGAGGAAAGATGCCGACGAGTATCAATTAAAAAGAGAATTCGGAGTGAATTTCACTGAGGATCAACGTACTATTAAACAACCGCTGGAGGAAGTTATTGAGGAGAAAGAAACAGTAGGTGATGATAATTTGATAAAACAAAAGGCCAAACTTGGGACGGAAATATCCGTTTCCAAGGATATATGTGAAGAATCTGATGAGATTCAGGCTGACCGAAGTGCAGCTTAGAAAATAACCCATGAGAGAAAGATAGAGATCGATAGCGACGATGATGATTGGGAGGGAATCGAAAGAAGTGAATTAGAGAATATCTTTGCAAAGGCAACTAAGTTTATGGATAATGAAGAATTGACAAGTGCAGGGAGCGATGTGCAAATGCAATTATATGGGCTTCATAAGGTAGCTACTGAAGGGCCATGTCGCGAGCAGGCGCCTATGCCTCTCAAAGTCGCTGCTCGTGCTAAGTGGTATTATTAAACTTTCTGAACCTAACTTTACTCTGTTCTAATTTTGTTCTGCTGCCTCTTTAGTTTATTGCCTATTTGTTAAATTGGTTGAGTGAATATTTGGACCCATAAACGTGATGAGGGAGATAAAATTTAGATAGAACGTTTGCTTACGAATTTAAGTTTAGTTATACTAACTTGAAAATGCTGTACAATGTGACTAAATTTTAGGCTAAGTGTCATCCTTAGATCTT
>CAOJBI010737291.1:0-10242 GCA_948277035.1 Euphorbia corollata
TAGGCCTAATTAAGCCTTAATTATGTGTTTAATATGCACTAAAAAAATCTAGCCAAAAACACTTAGAAGGCTGGTCAATCCTAGTTGATTTCGGCAACCACTTTTGTACACTTAAATTATTTATATAAACTCATTTCTTACTTTGTGTATTATAGTTACTTAACTTATATTTTTAGTATTTCATTAGTCTTTTATTATATTATACCAACTTAAAATTTTACCTTCACTTTTCATTGGTTTTATGATTATAACTTCTTATAATTCCTTTATGTTAAAGTTTAGGTTAGAGTTTCCTTAGTTTAGGGTTTTTAAATTAGAAAGGAAATTCAGGTCCTTACAGGTCAGCTTTGCCATTTTCCAACCGGGGTATGTGCTCCACTCTACACGTGGTTCCAAAAGACTCAATTTTCTTGAGCAATTCTTGGACTTTGGCTAGATATTTTATCATTCCTGCTTCTTTTGTGGCAAAGTTTTTGTTGACCTGATTGGAAATTAGCTTTGAGTCGCTCTAGATGCATACTCTATCAGGGGAAATTTCTTTAACTAATTCCAAGCCTTTGACGAGAGCTTTGTATTCAGCTGCATTGTTGGTGGCCGGATAGGCCAATTTGGCAGTATAGGAGAGTTTGATCTTCTCGGGCCCTTTAATGGTGATTCTGATGCTGGCACCTTCTTTTGATGAAGCTCCATCTATATAGACTATCCATTCTTCTATTTTTGGACTTTGTTGTGGCTCCAGTCCCACAAACTCAGTCATAAAATCAGCCAATACATGTGCCTTCAAGTTCTTTCTTTCCTCGAATCTAACATCAAATTCTCCCAATCGTACATCCCATTCTGCAACATGTCCTGATGTCCCAGGCTTTTGTAACACTTTCTTCAAGGGAAAACTAGTTTGGACAATGACTGTATGGGATTGAAAGTATGGTCGAAGCTGCTTGGTGGCTGTTATCAAAGCTAGAGCGAGTTTCTCAATCTTGGGGTATCTGGTCTCCGCATCTTTGAGTACCTTGCTTGTATAGTATATTGGATATTGTCCTTCTTCATCTTCTCTTACTAACACTAATCCCACCGCTTCTTCAGTAGCCGCCAGATACATGCACAATTCTTTACCCAGATGAAGACGACTAAGAAGCGGAGGAGAGCTGAGGAAGTTTTTAATGTTGTCAAAGGCTTTTTGAAATGTCTCGTTCCATTTGAATGACTGGTCTTTCTTGATGGCCTTTGAGCTTCTGGACTTCATTCAGCATTTTTGGAGGCTGCATCTGTCTTATGGCCTCTATCTTTTCTGGATTGGCCTCAATTCCTCTGTAAGATATAAGATATCCCAAAAACTTTCTGCCCTTGACTCTAAAAGTGCATTTTTCTGGATTGAGTTTAAGTTTGTACTTCTGCAAAGTTTGGAAGACCTTTTGTATATCGAGGCATGCTCTTCTTTGGTTCGGCTCTTAATGATTATGTCGTCCACGTATACTTCCACTTTCTTGCCAATTTGGTCTTTAAACACGTCATTCACCAATCTTTGATATGTCGCTCCAACGTTCTTGAGTCCAAACAGCATGACCGTATAATAATATGTTCCTTCATGAATTATGAAGGAAGTTTTTTCCTCATCGCCTGGATTCATAGCGATTTGGTGGTATCCTGATTTGGCGTCAAGCAATGAATAAATAGCCTACCCGACTGATGAGTCTACCAATTGATCGATGCATGGTAGCGGGTAGCTATCTTTTGAAGTAGCCTTGTTGAGGTCTGTGAAGTCCACACACATACGCTATGATCCATTTAGCTTCCTTACTAAAACCACATTCACTAGCCATTCCGGGTAATGCACTGCCTTGATGTGGCCGTTCTATAAGAGTCATTGCACTTCTTCCTCTATGGCCTTCTGTCTTTCAGGGGCATGATTCCTCTTCTTTTGCTTTACCGGCTTTGCTTCAGGTCTCAGGTTGAGATTATGTGTTATTATCTCAGTCGGTACCCTCAGAACATCATCTGTATCCTAGGAGAAAGTATGCTCCTCTGTGCTCAGCACCTTACAAATAGAGTGTTTAATTTCAGGAGCTAAGTCTTTCGTGATATTCACCTGCTTCTCGGGGCTGATTATAAACATCTCCAAATCATCCATTAGCTATGCTTTATTATCTTTCTTCTTTGGGATTGCTGTTTCCCCTTCTACTTCATCCATTTTTAATGAGTCCAGTACGTCTTATAGGCCACTTGGGGGTTGCCAACTATAATTACAGGTCCTCGTGAAGTTGAAATTCGCAATAATAAGTTCTTCATGGAGATGAGTGAGTTGGTTTTGACTAGGAAAGGTTTTCCTAGGACCATGTTGTAAGAGATATGGATTTCTGCTATGATAAATTCAACTTGCGATCGCCACTTATGCTTCTTATCTCCAAGCTCCACCTCCAAGCTAATTTGTCCCAATGTTAGTACCATGTGGCCACTCAATCCAATGAGTGGGGAATATGATGTTATGATAAACTCAACTTGCGATCGCCACTTGTGCTTCTTATCTCCAAGCTGCACTTCTTAACTAATTTATCCCAATGTTAGTACCGTGTGGCCACTCAATCCGACAAGTGGGGAATATGATGGGAAAGTTCTTCTTAGTACTATTTGGAGCTGAGCCAATGCTTCTTTGGTGATTAAGTCCACCGAGCTTCCAATATCAATGATTATTCTTTTTACTGTATATCCTTCAATGATTGCTTTGAGGACAAGTGGGTTAGGTCTCGGTGTTGTGACCATGCTATACTTTATGAATCAGTCTTCTAACTCTTTGTCATCCCCATTTATCTCGATATGCTTTCTCGAGGCCTCCACTAATCATCAGTATTACTCCCTTCGTGCGCTTCTTTGGTTTTTCGTCTTCTTTATCTTTCTTGTTTTCCTCGGACGATCGCTTTTTTATGCCTTTCACGAATTGTTCAAATTTTCCATCTTTAATCAATTGGTGGACTTCCTCCGTGAGCAATCAGTTTTCCACTGGCTCGATGAAATTCACAGTATTTGCTCATATCTCGATCGAGTTGTGAGTCTGCTGAGACCTTTGGATATCGCAGGGTTCTTTTATCATTGAATTTTTGAATTGTCATGAGGATATGGCTAAGTGGGGCCTTCAGCTTTGGAAGATCGTCATTCAAGTATCTAATGTAATCTTTGGAGTCGCTT
Source organism: Euphorbia corollata (assembly GCA_948277035.1). Classification (NCBI taxonomy): domain Eukaryota; kingdom Viridiplantae; phylum Streptophyta; class Magnoliopsida; order Malpighiales; family Euphorbiaceae; genus Euphorbia; species Euphorbia corollata. Next base: position 3,181 of record CAOJBI010737291.1, read on the forward strand.
CCCCTTCCTCCTCTATGACTGGACCGACGGTCTTTAGACCTTTCCATCGGATTGAGAGTCTCTAGGTCGCCCTAGCTCGTCTATTTCAATATGTCCTTTAGCAATGCTCATCATTTGTTGTAAATCAGCAGGATTTCTTTGGATGATTTCGGCTCTCAATCTCTCATTCCGAGTTCCCCAAATCCTTGGCTATGCTGAAATCTACATTCCGTACTTGCAAGAATGCTTTGTTGAAATGTTCAATGTATGCACGAAGTGACTCGTTGGCCGTTTGAACCATATCATGAAGAGTACGTGAAGTGGTTCCCATCGGGATGGAGCAAATGAACTGGGTATAAAACTTCTATTGGAGTTTCTCCCACGTATTGATTGACTCGGCTGGTAGAGAGTCGAACCAATAGGCGGTAGGTCTAACAAGGGTTGTTTGGAAGTAACGACATGCATGAGCTTCGGAGACGTGTGCCATGTTTATCTTATTCTTGTATATCTTTACATGTGTGCGAGGATCCGTGTCGCTACTATAGTTATCAAAGTAAGGAATTTTGACATATGGATTTATCGGGTCGTCCTGGATCCGCTTGGTGAATGGGGAGAAGGATGTTGAGAGCAGTGACTCATGGATGGTGACAACGAAGTGATTAAGCCCTTCTTTGAAGATCTTCACAAACTCTGGGTCATCTGTATAGCTTTTGGCTTTCTAGTGGCAGGTGAGGATTGATCGGAGGGAATGAGGGAGGTGGAGGAGGTGGTGGTAGTCTACTCCCGTTGAACCATGGTTGGTAGTGATATGGTCCTATCCATTGTTGATAAAGAGGATATCCTTGACCTTCGTATGCTTGTGTTGCTGAATGATGGTTTTCCATTCGGTTGGTGCTGCCTATCAAGTCCGTCCATGTTGGGATGATCTATTCTTTTGAAGCCGAGTGGGCTCCCAAGTGGGTAGAGTTCATCTCTCCACCTGTCACATTCATAAATACGTGCGGGGAATGAATGGGCGCATGGTTACTTACAGGATGTTCCATGCATGAAAGATAAGATCGGTCAAAGCAGTGCTTGGAAGCTACTTAAGCTTGTGATGTGAGGTCCACTGACCGTGTGACCGGCCATGGTAGAAGACGCGTTGCTGTTAAGGAGACCGAATAGATTTCTCCTCAAGTGCTATTGGTCTTCTGGCGTCATCTAGTATTTTTGCACCACACTTTCAAAGAAGTTGACGGTGTTGGATCCAGGGGGTGGCATAGTCAGGCTATTTGTAGGTATTGATATGCCTGAATTCGTGACAGGATTGTGAGTCAAGGATGAGGGTCCCACGGCTGTAGAAGAGTTCGTCATAGTCGAGTCTTGAATAAGGGTTTTGCCAAGAGGTGTTTGATATGCCATCTTGTAGGGAGATTCTGTGTTCGTTCACTGAACAAAAAATTTGCATTGAACAAATAGATTTGTCCATGCTCACCACACCACTGAAAGATTAGTCAAAGAATTGGTTCAGAATATTGCTCGTCGGAATCTCACCGGAGAGATTAGATGCGAGATAAAAAATGTTAGAATGACTAGCCGTGTGACCGGCGTAGCCTCTCCGATGCTTAAGTTAGCGATGGAATTGAAAGAGTAGGCAGAAAATAATGAATTCTTGTATATAGAATTGTGTACCTGATTTATGGTGCAAACCCCTTTATATAGAAGTTAGAATACTCATTATCTAATTAGGAGTGAGTCTTTGATTCCAAATAGAACTCTATTAGGATTTGATAGAATCCGTAGTAGAACAGGAATCTAGAGTTGGTGTTGTATAGAAACTCTACTGCTGCATCATTATGAAGCAAGGAAAGATGAGTCATTCGGCTTCTCTCACTCGGTCAGGCCGAGTGACTGTAGGGAAGCGAAATCTCATGCTTTGCTCGTACTTAACTTTATATGACCGATTTATCAATGTCCAATACTCTCCAAGCCCACAGATTCTATACACAAACCACAGTTTCCATTTTTTTAGTTTTCCTTGAAATTTATCTAGAATATAGGTCCATCTTTCCACACCAAACATGCCAAATATTTTTAAAAAAAACCAACAAGAAGTTAATACGTATGTGATGTTCAGGGGAAAACTACTATTATTTTACAATAGTGGGATAATAATTGAGTCACTTTCATCGCATTACAATCATTAACTAGTGAAGTCTATAAGGCCTTAGATGCTTAAATGTAGGTGTTAGCATGATCTGCTTAGCACGATAACGATTTATACCTATTTCAAATTAGGGATTTGATAGAAGTCAAATGGAGCCGAACTGTCATGTTTTCAACTCAAAAATCAGAATTTAAAAAAACCGCATTCCAGAAAAACCCGGTTTCCATATTTGGAAAAAAACCTGATTTCAACCTAGGTAAATAGCCACTCAGCTAATTACCTGTGGGCCCACTAGGCCTTAGCTTTCCCGAATTTGGCATTATCTAGGTAATTAGCCCACATGCTAATTACCTATCTAGGGCCTAACCCTAGCTTCCATAATTTTCAGGGATTTTGGGCAAGGCAGGTAATTAGCCCACAATTTAATTACCTACATACAATAAAAGGAAGTCTCCACTTCCCATTAAAAAAAATAAAATTTCTATGACTTTTCCCAAAGCAAAGTTAGCTAGTTTTTGCCTCTAAATGCTTCGAAATTCAGTCCGTTTAAGGTTTATCGATTTCAAATCATTTGAGTTTCGATTTGAATCAAGTTTCATTGATAAACTTCAATTCAAACTCGTTTAATCTCAATAAAAAGTAATTTATCTCAAGATTATAGCCATACCTCGAGCATAAACATCTTCAAAAGCCAGAGTTTATAGCTATAAACTTTTTTCTTTCATATTCGTCAAGTTTTCAACCATCTTAACGATAAATTTGGTTCCGAACCAGCTCTCACGTCATCTTGGACAAACAAAAAGATGACTGAGGGTAATTTACTACTAGCCCACTTTTTAATTTCGTTATTTTTCATATTGCATCGCATATTGGGGTAAAGAGCCAATTGAAGCTATTTACCATTGATTTTCAATAAAATGCATTAATATGTTTAAATGAGCTTGGAAGTGAAGACCGGATTCCTAAAATAAGGGAAAATTATACCCAGGTTATTAAGGGAAATCCCAAGAAGAGCCGTTACTCTGCCAAAGTTTTTATTACAATTTAATATTTTATTAAGCCCTCGTAATGTTAAAATCATCATTTAAGTCAAAATTCTCTATTTTCAAATAAAATTAGTAATTATTATATCCGAACTCACAATCTCTATTTTTCAAGATATAAAAATCTCATCATGTATCAGTATATCACAATTCCCGGTGGGGCTGAATCGGGTGGCGACACTTTTCTATAAAATAAAGTATTAACTTTGTTTTATCTTCATTATTGATTTTATAAAAAAATCGAATAAAAAAAAGGATTTTTCTTGATTTTATTAAATTTCGGATTTAAGAAATAAAATATAGATTTTTTAAATAACTTTTACGTGAAAACTTCCAAAACATGAAGTGTTTTCATAACTGACACAAAAAGGCTGATTTCATGCCCTACACAGTTCAACCCCTAGAAAAGTCTTTCGGATCTTGTGAAAAGACCGCCGGCTCACAGTGGCAACTCTACTGGTGAGTAATTTTATTTTTATAAACCATATTTTAATAAAAATCAACTTCCTGATATAATAATGAACTTTTATTTGAAAAATGAGAATTATGATATTTCTGATGAAATTGCCATCACACAAATTTTAGGATTATATTTGCACGTGCATAATCCCACCCATTAACCAATTTAGGTGTCTTTTGGTGAAGTATCACCCAATTTCATTTTAGGACATGAGGATACCTATCTAATCACACCCCTTGCGTAACGTACAAATGACTTTGATTCATGTAGGATGAAAGTAACTGAGTACATTATATGTGAAAAAAGTCATTTTGGTTCATTTTTGGACCATTGGTGTTCAATACACAAAGGAGCAAGGTACACTCTAAACCCTATCTTGAGACTGAAACCCACATGTAGACAAACCATATATACTTTCCCAAAGGTTTACCATAGACCTTGTGAGAATGCGAGTAGACTTTGCTAGTCCCCTGTTGACAAAAAACGTTTGCTCCTTATGAAGGTTTTATATGTTATAAAATGTGTAAATATTATGCATGATATCACAATTGCTTGAAATGCTAACCATATCTTTATGCAGCCATGAAGTTTATCATGTGACATTGCATTTCCTGACCAAAGAGTCACCTCGACTATCCCGACCAAAGAATCACCTCGACTATCAAAGTTATACATCCGACTAATAAGAGTCATTCGACTAGTGAGTTACCGTGACTGTAAAAGTCATATTTCTGATTGTAAAAGTCGTAGTTTTGATTGACCATAAAGTCAAACTTTCTTAAATTCGACCAAGGAGTCGTTGTGACTGTAAAAGTCACATTCAAGACTATAAAAGTTGACTGTTTGACCAAAAAGTCAACTTTTCCTACTTCGACCAGTGAGTCACCATGATTGTAAAAGTCGCATTTCCGAATGTAAAGTCAACTATTTTCTTAAATTCAACCAAGGAGTCGTTGTGACTGTAAGAGTCACGTTTTTTAACAATAATAGTCAACTGTTTGACCAAAAACTAAAACTTTGCCAAATTTGACTAATGAGTCATCGTGATTGTAAAAGTCACAATCTCGATTGTAAAAGTCGACAATTGACCAAAAAGTCAAATTTTTCTGAATTCGGACGGTGAGTCACTATGATTGTAAAAGTCAAATATCTGACTAATAAAGTGACCATGGACCAATAAGTCAACCCAGACTGACTTACGAGTCAAATCAAATTAATCTAACGTTTGACTCATCTTGACTCTTATAGTCAAATTTCTGACTAATAAAGTCACTAGACCAATGAGTCAACCTAGACAAACTTATGAGTCGAGTCAAATCAATCTCAGCTACGAGTCATCCTAACTATTAAAGTCAAATTTCCGACTAATAAAGTGACTAAACCAATGAGTTAGGCTAGTAATTCACATTACTAGACCAACGAGTGAAACTACATTTGTATCAAGACGATTGTAAGTGGGTAGTGTTTTTATGAGTTTCCGAAAGACTGTTTATGAGGGTTAAACTGTGCTAGGCACAAATTTACCCATTTTATTTATTACAAAACATTTCCTGTTTTAGAAGTTCTCACGTAAACTTTTTTAAGAAATATTTCTTTTTATTCCTTAAATCCGATAAAATCAAGAAAGATAGTTTTTAATTCGATTTTCACATAAATAAAACATAATAATAAAATAAAGTCAATACTTCATTTTATTGAAAAGAGTCGCCACCCGATTCAGCTCTACCGGGAATTGTGGTATATTGATCCTCGATGGAAATTTATACCATAAAAGAGAGATTATGAATTCAAATATAATAGTTATTAATTTTATTTGAAAATCGAGAATTATGACTTATATGATAATTTTTGCATTACGACGGCTTGATGAGACAATGAATCGCAATCAAAATTTTGGCAGAGTAACGACGCTACTTGGGTTTTCCCATAATAACCTAGGTTAATTTTCCATTATTCTGGGAAGCCGGTCTTCACCTGCAAGCTCATTTAAACATATTAATAGGTTTTAATCTAAAATCAATGGTATAGTAACTCCAATTGGCTCTTTACCCAAATATGCAATGCGATATGAAAAACAACGAAATTGAAAATTGGTCTACAAGCTAATTACCCTTAATTACTTTTTCATTTTTCTAGAATGACGTGAGAGTCGGTTCAGAATCGAATTTGTTGTTGAGATTGTTGAAAATTTGATAAAAACGAAAGAAAAGAAATTATAACTTCTATAAACATGGGTTTTTGTAAGTTTTTATGCTCCAGTTATGGCTATAATCTCGTGGCAAATGAGTTTTTATCGATATTTAATGAGATTAAATCGAAGCTCGAATCATTTGAAATTGATTAAACCTTAAATGGACGGAGTTTTGATGCGTTTAGAGGCAAAAACTAGCTAACTTTGCTCTAGAGAAAATCAGAAATTGAAAGTTATAAGAATGGGAAGTGGTGCACTTTCTTTTGTTGAAGGTAATTAGCATGTGGGCTAATTACCTTCCTAGCCCAAAATTCCTTAAAATCGGGGAAGCTAGGGCTAGACCCTAGATAGGTAATTAGCCCGGAAGCTAAATCCCTCTAATCAGGGGAAGCTAAGGCCTAGTGTGCCACATGGGTAATTTGCCCGCATGCTGATTCCCTGATTTGACTATATTTTGAGTTTTTTCGATTTTTATCCAATTCGAAAAATCAGGTTTTCCTTGGAATGTGATTTTTTGAAATTTTGACCCATGAATCCCTTGAACACTTTTGACTTAGAAAGTCATATTTAGACTTAAGCATTCTTATAATGACTTTAATGTCTCGTGTTGCTCTTTCTAAGAAAGATACTCATCTCGGGTTGATTCTCCATGAGTATCTAGACCTTCTATTTCATCAAGTATTCCACGGATACTTGATATTATTCTTTCCAAATAACCTCAAGTCTTTTGTGCATACATTTATCAATATACATACATATATACATGCACATTCATATCCCTAATTTATTTAATACCAGGAGCTAAGGGGCAAAAGCCCTAAAACATTTACTAACACTTGATCAATTGTGCTTTCAGGAAGGAAGCACACAAATACATCTGTGAATACTCGATTTTTCAGCTCGGGAATTGAGCCGAAAAATTGCAATTTAGCCCTCAAAAATAATTAAAACGCGATTTCGGAGGCCTAAACGGCCGAATTAGGCTCCGATAGGGTGGGACTAGACGCGAAGCATCTAGCGTTGACAGTTGGGTCATTTCCACTTACAAAACTCTACTCTTTTATGAAAATCCGAAGAGTTGAATTTCAGTAATCCAAAACCCGACTCGCTTTAGAAATAAGCAAATCAGCTCCGGTAAAAGTCTCCGGAAGTATGTCAATATACCACTCTAAACGTCCGCGATGGAACGAGGATCGCGGAGGTGGTCCCGGAAATCACGAAAACGCGTAAAACAACTGCACCG
>CAOJBI010737366.1:0-11209 GCA_948277035.1 Euphorbia corollata
TATATATATATATATATATATATTTATAAGAAAGGAAACAATGCAGAAAGCTAGGCAACACCTAGGCGAGGAAAAGAGACTTTTGCCAGGTCTTGAAGAAGCACAGTTAAAGAGTCAAGCACTGGATCATAAAAAAACATGGCTACCTAGAGGTAAAGAGGCTACAAAATTGGCTAGAAAATCATCCACTTTATTCCTCTCCCTATATGTATGCTGCACGGATACATTCCAATTTTACAAACAAGCTCCTTGATCCCAATTACAAGACTCTATGATCATTGGCCTCAACATCTTTTTTCTGCAGTAAATCAACAACACACATGACGTCAACCTCAACCACCACTCACCTAAATCCCCTCTCCCAAGCAAGTCAAAGCCCATCGAAGAATCCCCAAAGCTCAGCACGGGTAATCAAACAAGAACCAACATTACGAGCATAACCCATAAGCCATTTTCCATTAGAATCACGCAAAGCCCCCCTCCCTGTCGAGGCTCTAAAGTCCCCCCTCATACCGAACCATTAGAGTTGAGCTTAATCCAATTCACATGTAGGTTCTGCCAATCAATATCCAACCAAATTTTTTACATCCCCATGCAAAAATTTGAGTCAACACCAAGACAATCAAGCATATGGAAGTAAAGCTAATGATTCTAGTCACCACTTTGATCCACATCTTGTTATCCACTGCCAAAGATAAGATCATTTCTACACTTCCAAAGATACCAACAAGTAATTCCAAAGTAAGGCCCCAATTAGAACATCCAAAAGCCACCTGCAACCACAGATTTTTACATAACCAATCCATAGATTCCCCTTGGAAAAAAGTATCCAAATTAAAACCCGCAATCAGCTTACATCACTCTGCTCGCGCAAAAGAACAGTCCCGAAGAACATGAGCAATGCTCTCCACTACCATGAGGCATCTATTACAAGCCGAGAATTCCACTAAATGTCTCATTCTACGCTCTACATTAGTTAAGAGCTTTCATTTAAAACACATCCATAAGAAGGTTTTAATCCTCTCAGGACCTTTCCAGCTCCAAATGCCCTTCCAAACCCCAACACCAATATCACAAGTCATGTTATAAGGAAGCTTACAGTGAGAACCTGCCATTAGATTTCCCAATCCAGAAGCAGCGATCAACCTCATCCACGTGTAGATGAATACGAATCAAAGCAATTAGGAGGAGACATGAATACGGAAGTAAATGGCTAAAGAAATTAATTTAACTTTTATAGTTCATGTTAAGTAACTTATAAGCACTTAAAGTTTGACTAACTACTAATATACACTCATTTAACTATATACACCAAAAAGTCTTTCTTTTCTTTCTATCCTAATTCATAACCATTTCATAGTATTTTACAACATATAAACGATGCTCATCGTATTTCTAAACTCCTTATAAGTTACCAACAAATTTATACAATGAGAAAACCCCGTTAACACAAACAAGTTTAAAGTAAGATGATTGTGTTAAATATTGAGCAGATTGGTGGTTATCTGAATGAGACGACATATTAGCGAGGTATGTTTGGGATGTTGGATTTGTAATTATAAGGTTTTGTTTGGAGGAAAGAAAGTCCAATGCATCAGTAGTTCCTTTAACCCGTCTCATTCCACCTACTACCTTGAAAAGGTCTCCGTAGCTTCCTCAGATTTAAAATAATGCATCAGTTAGCATCTGAACACCACATGTCAGCTACTAATTGAAGAGAGAAAAATTACATATTGTCAATTCAACTAGAAATTGACACATAAGATTTAGAGGGCAACAAACAAACAATTGCAACGACGCCTGCATAGACAGGACATTGCCTGCTCGGCATGAAAATTAATGCATTCATACATGGTAAATTAATAAAATAAGTTTAAAGACATACCCATCATAAAGAGCACTAATCTCATGATCACTGATAGTGTTATAAGACCGGTCCAACCCGATCAATCAAACTGTAAAAAACTAACGAGATTAACAAGATATCGATCAAACTCAAAATTATCAAAATAGCACAGTAACATAGAAATCACATGAGATGATAAACATGATATATAAAAGGCAAAAGCATAATACAAATTATTTAAAAATTTTCCAAAAGTAAATAAAGTATAATATTCTTAACCACTTAAAATACAAGACTAAAAAACAAAGTATGTCAATATCTTGGCGACACATGTCTAGTGGCCACCAGGCTTAATTTAAACTCATCCAGAATAACCACTGGGTATATATAGTGATATGTGATCACCATTCTTGAAAAATTCAAGAAGTGTAGGGTTGTGGGTTTTAACCCACAATCAACAAATTGACTAAAAATGTTTCATATTTCTCAAAAGAAAAAAACTCATTGAGAATTCCCGATCTGCCGGATCCTAACCAACTCTCTATGTTCGTAAACAACAAAAATTTCCTTGATGATTCCTTCTCATCCAGACCAACTAAAGGACTCTCTCCCATGTTGTTGTAATTAACTCTCAACAAGTCTGAAAAATGTTGGAACCATTACTAAACATATTTTTACCAAACATAAGCAACCATATGAGCACGACTATGTAATTAAGAATAGAGAGATCCATGTGGAAACACAGTATCTATACACTTGAATAAAGTCCTTCTTTTTCATAATGAGAATGTATATAACCCTATTCCATTCGGTCTATTCCGGTATGAAATTATCTTAAAAATCTATGAAATCGACTCGACTATCAGATTATATATTATAAGTTCATAACTCTAATCCATTCCCATTTTGAGCGGAACAGATCTATTAAATCTTTGATTCCAGCTAGTAAGAGAGATCTTGAAATAAGAAATATATTTTAGAAGCTAAAAAAAGGATATCCTGAGCAATTACAATACAAAATAAAATTTGGGTTTTTTTCAACCGATTTAGTTCTCGCAATGTACGAGTCAAATTGCTTTCTCGATATGGCACTTGGAGTTTATTTTTATTCAATGCGCGATAAATCACGTTTGATAATGCAATAAGGACTGTTAATTTAGCCACTCTCTTGCAGGCGTATTCTCTATCATTTCCAGTACTGTTATCTTCATTACCTGTATCTTTTAATTCTATATTTTTTCAACAATTAAAATATTATTACTATTTTTGTTTATAATTATTTTATTTAAATATTATTTTTTTTATCATAGTTTATATTTATATTGAACAAAGCTAAAATGCAGGTGAAAAAACAAGATCTCAACATTCGACTCTTTTCCCTTAATCAAATGTTTTGTCTTGTATAGTTTTTGAGTAAGGTATTAATAAGACAAATCTCATTGACATTTTTTTTTGACTGAAGAAGACGTCAATAGCATAAATTAGAGTCGAAGATACAACTCTAATCAAAGATGGAACCACATAAACGCTACCCTCTACTTGTCGAAGAACCAGCTGCTCTAGCTAACAAATGTGCAGCATAGTTTGCAGACCTACCAACATAGCAAATTCTAATAGAAACGAATCTAGAGATAAGATCCATACAGTCATTAAGGACTAACCACATTACTTGCATCTAACTCAAGAATGATGTTATCAAAAAAAATTATTCTTCAACCATCTAAGAGCTTCTTGGCAACTCATCGCTTCAGCTACTAAAGGATCCCCACCACCCTGAAGTAAAATGGACCGAGAGGCTAAAACAAGTCCAGACGAGTTACGAACTACACAACCATGACCAATACGGGCTCCCGACTAGAACAAGCTAGCATCCACGTTACACTTAAGCCAATTAGGAGGAGGGCTTCGCCATACAGCTGGGCTTGCAGAAGCACTCAATGAAGATGTCGGATTTGCAGCCAACCATTTAGATAGAAAACCTAACCCGTGCCGGAGTACTTGCGACGAGATTCGAAATTGATTATTCCACACAAAATGATTTCTTCTAACCCAAATAGCCCATAAAATGCAAGCAATCTTCGGGGAAAAATCCTGACCTTTAGACAAGATCCACTGCCACCAATCCGATATAGAATTGATATGGACAGGCCAACCCTCTCCTAACACCTCATCCCATATCGGGTACACAAAACTACAACCAACTAGAGCATGAAAAGCATCCTCCGGAGTATCACCACAAATAGGACAAAAATTATCAACATCAATATGTCGTTGAACTAACCTGCACAATGTCGAAAGGGAATTAGTAGCCAATTTCCAAAGAAACATTGGAACACAAGAAGGAACCTGAATATCCCAAACAGAGCTCCACACCAGGGACAAGCAATTTGACAGCAGCAAAGCTGACGAGGATTGCTGCCAAATTGCATAGTAACAGGACTTTACTGAAAACAACCCATTATGCTCAAACCGCCAGTAAAGCTCATCAGAATTCCGAGACCAACGGAATTGAATTTTTCTAATTAATTATCGATCATCAGTCGAAAAAAATCGCATCCAACAATTCATCATCCCAGCTACATCTATCTGAATAAATTAGCATAGAAACAGTAGCTGATTGTAGACTTGGAATCATAGGGGAAGTCGGCCTCGGGTTAATAGCTGAGGGCAGCCAGCAATCTGCCCAGATTTTTACACTTTTACCATCACCAATACGCCAAGCCAATCCCGATTTTACAATCTGGGCTACCGAAAAAATACCACGCCAAACAAAGCTAATTTTACCCTTAACATGAGCCTCAAAAAAATCACAGCAAAAATAGTATTTAGCTTTAAAGATACGACTGACCAAAACGCAAGGATTCGTAACAAGGTGCCATGCTTGCTTTGATAGAAGAGCTTTATTATAATCTGCAAGATCTCGAAAATCAAACCACCTTTATCAACAGGTAAACAAAGATGTTCCCATCTCATCCAGTGAATCGAAGACCCCCACCAAAAATTAGAAAACATTTTCTCATGAGTCGAAATAGTGTGAGAAGGTAAAAGAAACACATGCATAGCATAAATGGGGAGAGCTTGGGCTACTGATTTCAAAAGAACCTCCTTCCCACTTTGAGAATTTCAACTTTGTACAGAGGCAAAGTAATTACATCTACTACATACGTGGTCTCGTTTTTCTGATAATAGGCACTTAAAAATTATAGTTTAAATAGAATTATTACATAACTATTGGTGTGTAAGGCATTTTTTTTTAATTTTTGAAATTTGAACTTAACTTTACTGAATTTAACTGAATTTAATAATCTTAAACTGAACTGAACTTAATTGAACTTAACAATAATACATTAATTATTAAAATGATAATCAGACCAATAACTATTGAAAAATAATAAATAATCAATACTAATCATTAAAAATAATACTAAAAGATATTAATTAATTATTATAATATATAATAATAAAATTCAATACACGGACTATAATAAAACAAGTTTTAATGAAATAGTAACTATAATTAATATAAATATAAAATAATAATATTTATATATTATTTATATTATTAATATATGCAATAGATATAATAATAATTACATAAATTTAATAATAAATAAAACTTTTTTAATAATATTAATAATAAAAGATTATTATATTATTTAAAACTATTTAATTATAATTTTATTATTTAAATAATAATTATTGTTATTTATAACATGAATGAATAAAAATTATTATATTATCTTGTATCTTGGATTAAAATTATCAATTATTATTGAATTATAAATGATAAAAGTAATTATCCCTTAACCTTGGTCAACTCTTCATTTTTCACCGTTGGATTACAATACTCATGTTCCCTGTCCACATCAATACGCAAAGCCAACTCCCACATCCAATCATTACAACTCAACGGTAAATGAGGGTCATACGCTAACCTCAACTCCGATTCTGTCCTCTTTAACCCTCCAGAAAACGGCTGATCATGCAATATCAGTCCTCTGATTTTTTAAAGGATGCATAAACTACATGATCAACGGTCCTTATTGCCACCAGCACTGACACCACCAATAAAACGATTGTCAAATTCAACAAACTATCTCAACCTCTGATCATCTTCTCACGTTTTGATCCAGTGAATCGCCTCCACTGCATAGTCGTAGGCCGATGCAAGCCAATTTCCCGATGAACGGAAACACTCGATTGAAACATCAAAGGCTTAGAGTTGAAGAGCAAAGCTGACGTATGAATCATGTAGACATTTAGAGGCAACACTCCACGAAACCAAATGATAAGAGGGAATTTGGAGTTAGAAGATTGGTTGGCTAGATAGAAGCGAGCCCAATTGTTAGTTGAAGGGTTAATTGTGGTCTTTGGTCTTCAAAGTGGCTGCGGCTGGACGAGATGTAAGGTAGTGGCGGAGCTACGACTTAAGCATCGGGGGGTAGGATTTTTAGTTGGATGAAAATAGGTTGCGATAGGTTAATGATAATAGTATTAAATTTAGGAAAAAAATAGAATGAATATGATATTTGTCAAATTGACTTTAGTACGAAAGTTAGGAAAACAATAGAATAAATATGATATTTGACAAATTCACATTGAAGAAATTAGTATCCAAATTGTTTAATAGACATAAGTAATTTACTTAAAAAATGATTCAACTAATTTGGTAATAAAGTTAAGTTAAAAATAAATTTTTTAGCATTCACTTTTAGTATGATAAATATAAATTCAGTTATGATATAAAACTAGTGTTAAACAAATACATATATATTAAAAATATTAATTCTATCAATTACAAATATCAAAAAATTGAATTTTTCTATTGTTACTCTTTATAGTTTACAAATAGTGAAATGTGAGCGTAAAATATGATCAGATGATCATAAAAGATAAAATAATGATAAATTTATTAAATTAAAGTCACTATAAAATACATAAACATATTTTTAAGATATCATTATTTATTAATTAATACTTAAAAATAAATTTTATTGATTAGAAATTAAAAAATATAATATGAATAAAATAAAATTAAGAAAACGAGAATCAAATAAAATAAATATGATATTTTTAAAAGAAGAAAGGAAGATGTAATATTATATTTAATTAAATTTAAAAATAAATTTTATTTATTAAGAAATTAAAAAAGAAGAGATGAAGAAAATACAATTGAGAAAAAACGAGAATCAAATAAATTAAGTATGACATTTTTAAAATAAGAAATGAAGTTGAACTACTTTATTTAATTAAATTAAAAAATTGTTTTATTCGTTAAAAATTTAAATAAAAGAAGTAAGGAAAATGAATAAGAACTGGATGAGAAAGCAGTACATATAATGAAAATAACGATGTGAAGAATTAAATCCATTGTGTTTTAACTGCAACCACTTGTTGCCCTAGCCATTGGGGCATATTATCTTTTTGTACTTATATATCACCTATAATTTATATATAAAAAATTTTACAAACTCTAGATGTAATATAACTAGTTTTCGGTGGACGGTGGTCATGTACCACTCGTTCCCCACCCCTCCATTCGTCATTGTGGTCAAGTACAGATGAGAGAATCGAGTAAGGGGAACGAGTAATGGTTCCATCAGGTTAAAGAGTGAGCCCAAGGTATGGTTTGATTGTGCAATTCGATTCAGAAGTTGCAGTTTTAATTGCCATGGCTTTAAGAGAATTTTAATATTTCAACTACTTTTCTTCTTGATTGTGTTTTTGTGACTTTTTTTTATAAGTACAATTAATATTAATACAAAGCTAAAAAAAACAAAATCTTATTTGTAATAATACGTGAATTTGAGAAGCAGGCGTCCAAATCCTGCCTTCTATGCCAAAACACTCACTAAATAAAAATCTCATTGTTTCGAATTGAAATCAACACCTTTTCTTGTCAATGATTTGCCTAATATCCATATCCTTCAACGATTTTTGTAATCCCTTGCCTTGATTCAATTATGCTAATCAACAGATAACAAATTTTCAAGCGTAAAACATGTCAGCTTGGATTCTAAACAATTCAATCCAATTTCGATTTAACCTAATTCAAAGTCCATGCCATAAAGCCATTGGTATGTTATTTTTTTTGTTTTGGGGAAATTTTTGTTGATTCTTTTCAAAATTTCTAATTCATGTACGGCTTTTCATTTGGTTATGTCCAGCTCATTTTTCTGACCAATGAATTGTTCAAAGCTCTCTAGATGGTCAAAGTTGATTGGTAGGTGGGAAAGAAAAGAAAAATGGTTCTCTGCAATTGGTGGTTGGTGTAATAGTTAGTGTAGTAGGTGAAATTTGAGCTTATAAATAGGCATTCCCTCAAATCCAAATTTCATCGAAAAAAAATAGAAAGAAACACATAGAGGAAAAATATCTGTGTACAGTTTTCCTTGTTGAGTTTTTATTCCTACAAGAGAGTGAGAGAATTTTAGGAAAGGGGTCCTAAAATTGGGAAGAGAGAAAATAGTGAGTTTTGGGTGTTTGTGAGAAACATTGGAGTACCATTATACTCTCTTTGTATTCCCATTATTTATTAGTGGAATTGATTTGGTGCCCCGTGGTTTTTCCCTTTAAGGGTTTTCTATTTAAATCATTGTGTCTCATATTGCTTTACTTATTGTTATCCTCGTTATTATCATCGATTCGGAGTTCGGGACCTAACAAGTGGTACCAGAGCATAAGGTTTTATTAGCAGGTCTAACTGGTACTATTCATGCAGTACTAGATCCGTGGATATATTTTCAAAATAAATATACCACGATGACGAGAAAATTACGAGGAATCCGTTGATGCAGTCCGTTCGAATTACTGTTGCAGTTTCGCGATTTTGAGTGAATAGTAAAATAGTAACCGATACTATTCAATTTCAGAATTAATTTTGTCCTCTTTTCGCTATTGAAGGTGGCGTACACGTGTACTATACTATTCACTTGTACGGACTATTCACGTGTACGGATACTATTCACGTATACTGTTACTATTCACATATACAATATTAAAATGAAAGGTTCTTCAATATCGATGATCAAATTGAATGGGTCCAATTGGTCAATTTAGAAGCCCATGATGGAGGATATTTTGTACTGCAAAGATTTGCACGAAGCAATCGAAGGAGACACCGCAAAGCCCGAAGGCATGAAGGATTCAGATTGGAAAAAATTGAATAGAAAGGCCATTGGTACCATTCGCCAATGGATAGATTTCAACGTATTCGGCCATGTCTCAAAGGAAATGTTTGCCCATGAATTATGGAAGAAGCTGCAAGATCTTTATGATCGAAAAACTGCAGGGAACAATTTATTCCTGATACAAAAACTTGTCAACATGAAGTATAAAGATGGAAGTCCTGTTGCCGAATTTCTAAACGAATTTTGAAGTGCCATTAATCAGTTATCTTCTATGAAAACCATACTAGAAGATGAGGTTCAATCATTATTGCTGCTCAGCTCATTACCGGAGAGTTGGAATACTTTGGTGGTGTCGGTGACCAATTCTGCTTCAAATGGAATAGTGTCTTTAAACCACGCTGTAAGCACTCTGCTTGATGAGGAAACTAGAAGGAAAGTTACGGCTAACAAAATTAGTCAAGCTCTTGTCACCGAACATATAGGTAGGAGTAGAACAAAAGGTTTCAACAATCCAGACAAAGCCAAAGGAGGATATAGGTCCAGAGGCAGATCCAAGTCCAAGGGTAGAGTCAAATGCTACCATTGTGGAATCGAAGGCCATTTGAAAAGGAACTCCTGAAAGTTAAAGAGGGAACAAAAGGATGGCAACAACCAAGAGGAAGATAGGAACACCACTACAGCAGCTGAAGAGATTGTTGTTCTTTCTTTCAATCATTAAGAACAATGTCTCCGAGTCTCAAGTCAAAATGAGATGGAATGGGTGATCGATACCGCAGCATCTTATCACGCCACTCCCAACAAGAAGTTCTTCTTCACCTACAAAGCAGGAGATTTTGGGATGGTAAAGATGGGCAATAGCGGTAATTCCAAAATTATTGAAATTGGTGATATTCGTGTCAAGATGAACACATGATGCACACTCATCCTTAAAGAAGTTAGGCATGTTCCTGATTTAAGGCTTAACTTGATATCTTGTGGTGTCCTGGATCATGAAGGCTTTGAGAATTTCTTCGGAAGTAGGAAATGGAAGCTTACAAAGAATTCCTTGGTGATTGCAAAATGAACCATGTGTTGTACACTATACAAAACAAATGCGGTCATTTGTAAAGATTGATTGCATGCAATTGAAGAAGTGTCTTCACCAAACTTGTGGCATAGAAGATTGGCTCACATCAGTGAGAAAGGGTTGCAGATTCTAGCAAAGAAGGCGCTTGTACCTTCTACTAATGGTACGCCACTATCCCCATGTGACTACTGCTTGTTCGGCAAGCAATATAGAGTGTCATTCAACAAGTCATCAAGCCATCAAGTTGGAAGTTAAGTGTTCTTGACTTGGTGCACTCAAATGTTTGTGGCCCTGTGAACACGATCGCCAAATTGTGGGAGAAGGCTCACTGGTTTTAGACCAAGATAGATTTCTTATGAAACCTAATGCAAAGGAGTCGTCACTTAATTTTAATTTTTAGAGGTCAATTAAGAAAACCCTAAAATGTAAACCAGAGATTGAGTTCGGGGAACATGTCAAAACGATATTTTGGACTAAAAAAGTGATGCAGGTTGAAAAGGAGCTTTTTTTAATGATTTGACTTGAGATCCATAATTAATTTACAGATCGGCCTACATATCCCAATTTGAATAGGGAAATCAAAGTCAATGTAGTTCGAATATGCCTTTTGAAGGCGAAAGGATGCATTATGCATGAAGTGTGCTTTTAAAGCCAAGTTGAGGTTATTTTAACCAAATTGATTTATAGACCTTAGGTCTTGAATGCTTCTTTTGAAGGCTTAATGATTAATTGGATGCTTCTTTGAAGGCTTAATTCAAGTTGATTTGGCTTTAGGCCAAAAGATTGATTAATTGATGTTTCCTTTGGAAAGCTGATGAATGATTTTAAATCAATTTAATGATTTGATTGAAAAAGGATGACTTTGAGTCAAAAGCTTGAGTGGCTTTAAGCCAAAAGGATCAATTGATTTGAAAAAAAAGTGACTTAATGTCAAAATTGAAGGCTTTAAGCCAAAAAGGTTGACTGATTAAAGATTGGGAAAAGGTTGATTGATTTTAAATCAAAAATTAAAAGGCTTTAAGCCAAAAGAATTGATTGATTGAAAAGAATTGACTTTATGTCAAAATTGAAAGGCTTTAAGCCAAAAAAGACTGATCAATTGATTAATTAAAACCCATTTTAGGATCTTCTTAATTGACCATTTTAATTAAAGAATGTTCTTTATGA
>CAOJBI010740311.1:0-17418 GCA_948277035.1 Euphorbia corollata
TCACATGGAAGCTGCTCTCAGAATCATAAGGTATCTCAAAGGAAGCTTTGGAAAGGGGATTATGTTTAAAAGTAATGGCAACCTTGAAGTTCAAGCTTATACAGATGCTGACTGGGCAGGTAATCCTCTTGACAGAAAATCCACAGCTGGATACTTCACTCTTGTTGGCGGAAACCTTGTCACGTAGAGAAGTAAGAAGCAGAAAGTAGTCGCCAGATCAAGTGCAGAGGCAGAATTTAGAGGCATCGCCAGAGGTGTAGCTGAGATTCTCTGGATAAGGAAACTTCTAACAGAAATTGGTTTTCCACCATCAAAAGCATGCAGTTTAAAATGTGATAACAAGGCAGCAATCAGCATATCCGAAAATCCAGTTCAACATGACCGGACAAAACACATCGAAGTTGATCGACATTTCATCAAGGAGAACTTGGAGAATGATACAATAGAAATTCCATTTGTCAAATCAAAGGATCAATTGGCGGATATTCTAACTAAAGCAGTGACTGGAAATCAATTTCATGAAGTTCTTGTCAAGTTAGGTATTAAGAATCCCTTGCCTTACTTGTGGGGGAGTGTTGAAAATATAATCAATGAAGTCAGCAAGCAGTAGCACAGAAGTCAGCTTGCAATATCTCTAATCAAGGAACCGAAAGTAAGAAATTATTGACAAAATCCAACTGCTTCCAACCTGTTTTACATATGCTTTATGTAATATAAATATCTTTGTAATATAGCGGAATGAAAATACAAAAAAACTGAATTCAAACGTTTGTTTCTCCTTTTCTAATTACAAAACCATAATTCAACAATATTAACATAACACAATTGACTATCATTGGGAAACAGTAACTAAAAACAACAGTGAACACATATACAATTAATATACCTCAACTTTGAAGTTTTGATCTTTATTGTTGGATCGCCACATGAATAAGTAATATGTTGTTAATGGAAGATGAGAAATTGCGGTTTTTCTTTTAAAGGAGTTGGTGAAGAAAATGGCCAGTTTGAATGTTCTTCATAGTTAATTTATTTTATTAATTAAATTAACATTTATGAATAATACAAAGTCAGAAGATTAAAAAAAAAAGTAATGCAATTCCATTAAAAATCTCCATTAATTTAATTCTCTAAAAAAGAATGGCAAATTAATAAAAAAATATCTTCATTAATCTTTAAGTGTATGGTAGGGCTCCATGCATTAACCTAACCAAGTAAGTGTATAATTTGATCCATTTTCCTCAAAAAGATAGCCATGTGCTTACCTACTGCAACACTGCTACTCCTGTTACGTAATACTGCATATCCATAAACAAAAACATCAAGAGCTGCTGCTGCTTCGGCTTCACTTGAAAATTAAACCCTTCCCTCGTACAACAAACTAAGATTAGTTTATATATATATATATATATATATATATATATATATATATATATAGCAAAAAAAAGTCATTTTAAAAAGAATTATTCTAGTTAACTTGAAATTGTTCAACAATGTAGTATGAAGTCGAACAATTATATAGTGGACAACAGGTTAAAGAGGTAAGAAAGAGCCAAAGGCAAAAAAACTATATATAACAAATGAATGATAGACGAACTCATTGATAATAGTTGTGAGCTCAAACTAACCAAGTGCATGTCAGTACTTTTCACGCTGACAAGAAGTAAAGGGATTGTTTGAGCTCGCAACTACTAGCATTGAGCTTGTTCTTGCATTTGCATACACTAGATTGATCTTCACAAAACCACATCTCTCTATATATATACACACATATTGCTCAATGCAAAACCATTATTTGGACCACTTGTAGAATAACTTCAACTCATACGGTGGACCATTATACTGCAGTGAGCAAATGTTCCCCACAAAGGTACTTTACTTTAATTGGTAACAAATGGATTTTTATAAAAAAAGAATTACGCAATTGCGCTTACAGTAAAGGGAAAGAAAAAACTCCGACCATCCCGGATGCAACTCGAACCTAAGATATTTAAAGGTCACGGCTTCGGTCAATGTCGGTAATGAATAGGTTATTCAATATATCTGGATAAAAACCATTTCAATTATATGTAGCATCATCCAAAAATATGCTACAAATTCTTTATGCATGATGTCTACTGTTCAAATAACTTGTAACAAAATTCTGACTTGATATTCATTATAGAAATCAAGTACAAGAAGCAAACCGGGAGCTATACAGGAAACAAAAGCAAGTTGAATCAATTCTATACTAAAAAGAGAGAAGCCTACAAGGTCAAAAATTGATGGTCATCGAAACGTCATTTTACTCCCGCCAGTAATTAAGTTGCTAAAGCCGAGCTATATGCGAAGCAAGAGGAAGCGGAAGGCCTCATAGTACATGCTCAAGCACAAGGAACATATCTCCGGTCCCTTTTCGAGGCGTTAGGGCAAAACTAAGGAGCGGTCAGAGACTTCTTAATGATCAATGGTGGAATATTGTATCTAGAAATCGCTAATCTTGGATCGTAACATCCCAAAAGTTCTAAATTTTCGTTATTGATGATTCTTTTAAGAGTTACATATGCAAGTAAGGGTGAAAGAATTAAATTAAAGGATATAATGGTTATTTTTTTCATATCTGGTTTATTAGAACTTTACCCCATCTACATCCAAATCCGACCCATGATTATGGTTTAGCGTAATAATAAAGGCAGTTATGTATTGTGACGATTCGGCTTCAAGCATTGCGCAATATCATATTATAATTGATTGATTCTGGAGCTTCGATTTTGAGCTAGTCCACCCCCTTATCCAATACCGATATTATATTCTCGTATAAAAGAGAATATGATATTTTTCTTAATATAAGGAATTTTAAAACATCAAATAGAAGTTTATTCATAATATTAGAATCCACTAGTTTAATTTTTATGGGTGTACTTTTTAATTACTTTGAACCAATTTCTGAAAAGTGAGTCCATATAAGGGTGACTTCGCCCTTAATTCTAAGTGCTGTATTAAAAACTAAATTTTTATAAAAAAAAATAATATTCAATTTAGGCCATTCACTTTTAGATGAATTGCAAAGATG
This sequence comes from Euphorbia corollata, assembly GCA_948277035.1. Lineage (NCBI taxonomy): Eukaryota > Viridiplantae > Streptophyta > Magnoliopsida > Malpighiales > Euphorbiaceae > Euphorbia > Euphorbia corollata. The sequence continues at coordinate 3,053 of CAOJBI010740311.1, forward strand.
AAGGGAACATCGTTTGCAATCTCACATTGCATGAATATGAACATAAAATGATTCTTATATTGATGAAGCAATCATAACTTTAATATGAATCTTTCAAAGTTTAATATAGATACCATTATGGTATCTGATCAAGGTAGACAATGTTATAATTCGATGTATTTGTTGATAATCGATGTGTTATAAGATTTACATGTTAAATTCCAAAAATACATGATGTTTTCCTTTCCCGTTAAATAAATATACACTTCATGTTCAACTTTTGCGATAAAAGTACTTTTTTTATGGGTGTAAAAGTGCTTAGAATCACAATTTTCGAAGTATTGGAGTTGTTTCTGTTGGATTGTGAATCAAGTTAAATATATATTAAGATAGAATTAATGATTATTTTTTGTTTTGGTACAATGATTATATCTACCTTTAATTGGATTTCCATTTGACTATTATTTAAGTACTCCGAGACCTTATCCCGCAAACATCATTGGGAAAATTACAGGAAGAATCTGGTTTGAAAATTTTACTCCTACATGATAATTAATTTCTCAAAAATTACTTTATTTTATTATTTGGATAAAATTAATTTATACTTTATATAATTAATAATATTTGAGACATTAATCATTTGGATAAAATTTCTCAAAACCCACTCTCTATTATAATTTCCACTAAACATCACATCATCACAGTTTTCAGAAACTTGTGCAACTTATAAACCTTAGATGTGACCCAGTTACCAGTCTTATTTTGAAAAGTATAATACACTTGTTAAGAGTTGATAAGTCATGTCACTCAAACTTCAATAAATTTTCTCATTATTCACAAATTCATTAAACCCATAAATAGTAAAAGTTTAACTTTAAAATTAGAGGGTAAACTTAAAAAAATGGACATGTGATTTAGGTCATTTTCAAAACGGTTCTTGTGTTGGATATTAAGTTTCCTAAATTGCTTATTACCACGTTTGAAATCCATAATATCCAACACAAGACCCGTTTTGAAAATAATCCAAATCACGAGTCCCTGTTTTTTTAAGTTTACCAAACTAAGAAAGTAAGTGAGATTTGCAATGAATTAATCACGCCCTCCGCCGACCAGCCCCAGTCGTCGAAGTTCGGATCATCATCCTAAATTAAATAGCCCAAAAATATTTCTATATGATAATTTAAAAAATTGGTACTCAAACAAAAAAAAAAATTGGAGTTCCGGTAAAATAATTGGCAGTTTTGGCTTGTTTTTGAAACTAAGGGGATGCTCTAGGCCGGCGACAGATTAACCGCTGCTGCCCGATTCAATTGTTTCAAGATCTGTATTGGTCATCGGAATCTTGCAGTGGTGGTTCTTGTCTCCGCTGTCATTAGTGATTTGGGTTTTTTATTCAGAGTCGGAGTAGAGGCTCATCAGTTAGGGTTATCTTGCTTTCTTCTTGAACTGAGTCGATTCAAGCCGCGGCCGGCGAATTCTTCATATGGATTTCTTGGGTGAAGAGATCGAGAAATTGGGTCCACAATTTTCATAGCAACATTCCGATGACCAACCCACCACCGATTTGCCATTTTTGAATTGCTTGTTTGAAATTAGAAGAATCAAAAATTAAGAAAAGGGGGAAATCAAGAAAGTAAAATTAAAGATTTGTTCAGTGCGCCTCTAAACTAGGTGAATCAAAAGGTGAGACAATTTATGAAAGGTTGAATTTCGCCCGATTTGTTTTCTTTCAAAAACAGCACCGCTCCTTCTAACAATTGTTGATGAATGTTTCTTTGTCTTTGTTTTTTATTTTCGTGTTATTTTAGGAATTTGATCAATTTAGCTTTCTTGCTGAATGATTTTCTGCATAGTCTAATTTTTTAGCTGTCCAGACCACCGCCAGAGAAGACAGGATTCCGGCAACTAAGCAGTGGAATGAAGGAGGATAGGTGTATGTGGATGGATATTAATTTATTTTTTATTCTTTTAAAACAACTCTCTTGCTTCACTTTTCGATTATAATCAAACCATCCATCATGTTAACATGAGAGAATTATATTAAATACATTTTAAACAGATTTAGAGAGATATTTAAATTTTTTAAAAGTCGAAGTTAAGTGTTTAGGAACAGATTGAGGGAATTTCAAATATATTAAACTTTTATTAAATACTATGTAAAATTAACAATATCATAACATAACCGATAATAAAATATATCTCTTTAATATAAAAGTTATTATATAAATTTTTTAAAAAAATCAATAGATGCAACTTTGTTGTTATTAGATTTTGGATATTTTTATGGTATGTTAACTTTTTTTTTCCATGAAATTCATTGCGATTTAATTACATTATGAAATTTGACATTTTTTAAAAACATTATATTAAGGGATAAAAATATGCACCTTATGTAAAATAGATGCTTTTTTTATCTTATGTCAAAAAAGAAATGCGCCGAATTGACAAAAAAATCAAGTAATGTTTAAAAATCTGTTTTTTTTTAATGCTTGAACACCACGTTCATGATTTATTAATTAATGTTACTACAATCTATTTTTATTAATTGTAAAAGTTGGTGAGTCAATCGTGCGTCAAACAAAGACAAACCTTTTCATCGTAATATTTTAACCATGAAAAGGAATAAATATGTGAAATTAACTTAAATGTTTTCTTTTTCACCATAAAGTTGAATATATTATTCAGAAAATGTGCACATACTAATTTACTGAGTAATTAACACAAGACAGGTAGTTGATTATGGTTGGAAAAAAGATACATAAAACATGAGTGATATACATATCATATTCATATGTGATGTATGGTCCCCAGTTTGTCGTGGCTTCTTTCACCATTTTCACCAAAGTCACCTGCAGGCTGCAGTGGGCATAATAGTTTTGGTTCAACTATGGTCCATTTGGGCAGCATGTCCTATCTAATATCAACATCATAACAGAACCGATGACAAAATACATCTCTTTATATGGAAATTACTACTATAAATGTTGTTTGCACTTTTATATAAATTTAAAAAGAAAAAATAAATGGATAGAACTTTGTTGCTGTTAGATTTTGGATATTCGATGGTATGTTCACTGTTTTTTTTTTTTTTATGAAATTCGTTGCAGTATAATTTCATTATTGAATTTAACATTTTTGAAAAACACGATATAAAGGGATAAAAATGTGCATGTTATGTAAAGTAGATGCTTATCTTATCTCATCTCTAAAGTTAGATGCTTATCTTTTTACATGTAGTGGAGGAGAATAGAATATATACATGAAATCAAAATCAATATGGGATTTAAAGTCTCAGTTAAGTTTCCATTCCAGAGAATTTGGAAGGAACTGGTGCATATACAAGTCATTATTACTCTAATGAGAATATCAGGTAGCCCAACATCACTTAGAGTATCTTTCACAAAATCCCATTTGGTTGTATTTTATTCCCACTAATCACGTAATTTGATATATTGATTGTTGTTCTTTCCTTTCGGTTTCATTTGGTTGGCGGAATGACTATTCCGTGGAATAAGAGAAAAATGAATGGAAAAATGTAGAGTATTGCATGAAATCCTTGATACGGATGGAATAGCTATTTCTAACTATCATATATTTCATGGAATAACTATTCCTTGCCGAGAGGAGGAATAGCTATTCCATGACATGTGTGATAGTTAGGAATAGTCATTCCACCAACCAAACGAGCCATTCATACTAGTTACAGAATTTTTGTTTGTCGTTGTAGCGTACAGATGAGAAAATGAAAAGAAATTCCATTGATTTGATATTTTGTTAAAGAAAGGAAATGCGGCTCCAGTTCCATCTTTGGACAAGTTTGGTATCGGGTTAACAATGGCATGATGTGGCTCTGCCATTAGTTTGTAACTGCATTCATTGTAAGAATTAGCATTCACAAAGTTAAAAAAACTCAAATCCATGGATCGTAGAAGCTGGAGAGGTTAGCGATTTGTACTCTTCTTATATGTCTGCTTGTTGAAGCCATTGCACAAAAGCCCAAGGTCTGTTGAGGACAATTTTTTTTTTTTTTTTTTTTGGTAAAAACTGTTAAGGACAATATAACCCTGTCACAGAGAGAGAGAATGTAATTTCTAGTCCCAAACACCAAAAAGGCATTCAAATGAGATTCATTTTAGTTCCTACTTAGTTCTTTTGGTGCATGGTTCTAATTCATTGGTTTGATAATCCAAAATTTTCCTAATCCGAATTATCATATAGCATAGCCCCATTCAAGAATTTGTTCAGCAAACTACTTAGAACCCAAATTGACGATACAAAAATGAAAAATTAAGTAAATCATCAATTCACAGTTAGTTCTCTACTTTATTCAATAACCCACAAACCAAAAACTATCATCACGTTCAAATTAGGCAACCAAAATCAAAATCTGAAACAAAAAAACCTGATACATGCCAGAAGGAAGAGGTTGAGCAATGAAAGTAGGGATTTTATCCATGTATTGATCACTGGGGAGGCGGAAGGGTGGGGCAGGATATGGCTAGCCGCCCCACCCTAGCCGCAGGGATCCGTGGCCAGAGTAGCTTAGAGCCTAAAACTGCCATACTGTAAAAAGCAAATCGCAAAAATGAAATAAGGAGGAAGAAGAAAAAGAAGGAGGAGGAGGAGGAAAGGTGGGCTGCTGGGCTTTAATTGAAAAATATTGGGCTTTGGGCTTCAGTAGTAAAAAAGGTCCCACCACCATTAAATTTTAAAAATGTTTTAATCTGTTAAATTTTTGTAGAATTTCAAAATTTTAAAACCGTAATATTTTTTTCTAAATTTATGGTCATAAATGTTCTAAATTACTGTATTATAATATGAATTAGAAAACGTCTTAAATTAATTTCAAGAAAATTTTTAATACATTCTAATTTGTTTACATATGTATTTTAATATAATGTATTTAGTTTAATTCTGTAGATTCAAATCAGTTAAGTTGTGCATTGAATTATTTGATAATAGTAAAATTCTACAACTATGCATTGCTAGTAGTCAGAGATTCATTTTAATTTAGCTACATTAATCTAATGTTATTTAATAGTACTTTATCTTTTTGCCAGATTAAATTGAATTGTAAATGTGCTATTCATTATCCGCGGGATTAAATTTAATTATTGGCCTGTAGGTCGCCAATCAAATTACCATACTTCGGTTCTCATCCCGGCACCGCTTTACCAGAATGCAAAATCTTAGTAAACCCACCCATTTCATAATTAGGTTCATTTTGGAGCTTCTTAGACCAACAACAACAACAACAATAATAATAATAATAATAATAATAATAATATGTAGGGTATGGTGATTTTGTTTGAACAGAGTAACTTATTGGATCAATTTTTACATCATTGATCAACATTGATAAGAGGCAAGGTGATGGAGACTTTAGCCCCATTTGGCATTACAATTCGTAATGCTGTTGCGGTTACTATTTGCTGTTGTTGATGGTCACTTTTTGATCTTCAAATACATTAAAAAGCAGCAGTAAGTATTTAATTACATTTGTTATTTGATCCTTGAAAGGTAAAAGCTGATGTTTGATCCGCTTACCAATCATTTTTATGACAAAGTAATCTACTATGATACATAACCCTACACTGCCGAGTGTTGTAAACCGAATCAGAGGCAGCAACCGCTGGGTGAAAGAGGCGTTTTTTATCGGAGTAGTATCTTCTTGGTTTTTCCACCGGCATCTTAATAATTTGGATCAATTCAAAGAGAAGAAGTAGCAGACGGATCAGGAAGGTCTTGCTTGAGACGCGCATTATCTGATATTAAAATGTTGTATGTAATAAGCTACTGAGAATGAAATTAGCATCCAGAAGAAGAGATTTTCCCACCCCATTTCCAATTTTGATTAAAAGTTGTGATCTTTGTTCTCGAATCGCTACATAAACATGTAATTTTATGTTAATGGAAGAGGAGAATGGCGGTTTTACTCTTGAAGGAGTTGTTGAAGAAAATGATCAACTTGTATGTTCTTTATGTTAATATTTTATTAATTATACATATTAACATTTATGAATAATAAAATTTCCAACAATCCATAGAAAAAGTTGGATAGATTTAAAAAAAATATCATCTCGTTACATTCGTTTATAATTTATAAAATTGTGTATGAAAAGTTTTTACTGAAAAAAAAGTATGTGATTTTTAAAAATTTGCAAATAAAGGATTCTGAATATTAAATTATATCATGAAAATGTGTAATGTTTCATTTTTATCTGAATACTTAAGGGATGGTTAATAAAATACAATACTAATCAATGATAGTTTTAACTATTTTTTAACTAAAGTATGATAACAAACTTTAAAATAATATAAGAAATGAAAAAAAATTGAAAGTTACTCAAAGTTTGACATATAATTTTAAATAATAATATTAGATTATTATACTATTGAATTATTTAAAATATTCAATATAACATCATTATTGTAAAATCATAAACTCTGTTTTGCAAAAAAATTGAAATCACATGACTCCTTTTATAAAAAAAATTTCTCAAATCCCAGTTTACGAATGAGTTAAACCACATGATATTTTTTTTTAAGTTTAGCCTAAAAAGTTTGTTGGAATTATTATTATGGATTGAAAAGATATTTTTCCATCATCAAATTTTCATTGTCGAGAATATTGGTATGGCTTGGAAATTATAAAAATCCTCGTTGATTTATTACACTAATCTTTAATTGTATGTTAAGGTATTGCTTGAGAGCAAAGATTTAGTCGGAAGGGAAGGGGTGCAAAATAATTTATCGTGTTTGCGACCAAGTTTCGGAAAGGAGGGCATGATTTTGGACAAAATTGATTTCTGTCCATGCCAGCATTTATCTCAAGTTTCGATCCCATCAAAATGATGGATACCAAATGGGCATTTAATATTGTTGTTTTATCTTTCTTTTTTTCTATAGAGAAAGGAGGAAGCTAAAGGCTAGGCAAAACCAAGCCACGAAAAGTAAACACTAAAGAGATCAGCAATGAGAGTATCAAACAAACCCTGTATAGAATTATCGAAGTAATAGCCTCCGAGAGGAAGCAAAGCACCATAAGCAGCCAACTTATTAGCACACATATTCCCTTCTCTATAAACATGAACAAACTCTATCAACCAATCCTTCTTAACCATCTCCAAAATGCTATGCACGAGGTTAAAGTTATTGTTTGTGGTAATCACATCCTTATTCAGCACTTCCAAAACCATATTGCTGTCAACCTCAACAACCAAGCATCTCCACCCTTTATCCCAAACCCACTTCAAGCCGTTAAGGACCTCCCAAAGCTCCGCACAATCAATAGAGCACGAACCGATATTACGAGCATAACCGTCCAACCATCTGCCCCAATAATCACGAAACAAACCCCCCGATGAAGCCTTGAAATCTCTGCCCCGAACCGAACCATCGGAATTCAACTTACATATCATTTGTTTTTAGAGGATAATTATGTTATTTCATTTATATTTTCATTCACGATTCCATTCCTTTATCCCATGCATATTTTAAAAAATCCTTCAACTCACTTTAAATTCTACACTTTCTTTTTTATTCAATTTTTTTCTTTTTCTTTTAAATTTTTGCCCTCCTTTCTCCCAAGTAGGGTCTTAGGGGTTTTGTTGGCCTAGTAAAGGTGATTTATAGGACATAGGAGGGATGAATGACTCTTTTACAAGTTTTCATAAACTTTAGAGGCTCGCGGAATTATAATTTAACTCTAGACTCCCCCACAATAACTCAACACATGAGCTATTGATTTACAGTATTTTAAATGAAATGATTTTCCGTTGATTAATTTGTTTATTCCCAGCTAATTTTCCCGTTTAGAAATAGGAAATTGATAGCTAGAATGGAGATGCTAAAAAGTGATCCCCACAATTGCACTTTGTCTGCTGTATGAGAGAAATTATGTTTTTATCTCCTGCCTATCAACATCACTATTTCATTTTCTCGGATATAATACCTTTTTGTGCAGCTGAATTAAATGCAAAGGCATGAGAAAGTTAACTCACATGATAACTTAGGATTTGTCCTCAAATAATTTGAAATTAAATTCTCGCATTTAATTTGTTCTTTATCTGGTTAACTCAAATGATACTTTCCTCTGAGAACCCCTTCTAACCTCTAAGGATTCTTTGAGCTCTGTGTTTTATTGAAGACTCTGATGCAAATCTTGATAAATTATGATAATGTTTCTGATGTGGATAGGCTTTGACGCTACTTTTAACTTAAATACTTTTTAGCTTGCCTCCGACTAACTCAAGTACCTCTGAAACCAATTCTCGCAGTATGAGGTAAAACAACATCTAAGATCTAGATTCAAGAGGATTACATCAACTTAAGAAGTAAATGAATTTGCATTTATGGAGAAATTACATTCATATTTTTTTGATGCACTATTTGGTAAATTCTCGTTCAAACTTTAACTCTTCATAATTATTTGATTATAAATACTTTTTAAAAATTGATGAAGATATACGGGGATATTTTAATGTACATATTTTGTCAAAAATTATTGTAAGGATTTAAATACCGTTAAGGTCTTTCAATACTGAAATTGATACTCCAATACCACTTAGTTGTATTTTATTTTGAATCCAATAAACATAAAAAAAAATTTGCTAAATATAATGAAATCTTTAAAACCTTAAACTTCAAAATTTCATTAAGTTGCGTTTGAAATTATATATTAAGGTCAAAATAGTGAATTTGAAAAAAATGAGTAAACCAAGCATTCCCATGGAGGGGTGGAATATGACTCAGAAGCTGATATATTGTCATAACAGTGAGGTTTACCTTATAAATATGTAATTAGGTTGATAATTAGTGTTTTTAAAAACGTTAGGCGCCAAGCGGGAGTTAGGCGAAGTCAGGACCTAGACGGGGATTAATCGATGCCTAAGCAGGGATTAGGTGTTAGTTAACAGGATTAAGCGTTAATCGATATAAGATGATGATCCTTAAAATAGTGTCTAGGCAGGGCAAGACCTGGAGATTTAAAACAGTAATAATTATAGTTTTCAATGCTCAATTGGAAAACAATTTGGCTGATCTAAACTAATCACTTTTATATGTGACCAATCAGTCAAGGGTGGATCTAGAGCCTAGAGGTAGCTCAGGCCTAACACATATATCAGCCTGTTTTTATCCTCAATTCGATGTGACTTCATCCAAAAAATTTAAAATTAATATGAAACTGAAATTTCTTGAAAATTAACTGCCCTCTAATTGCAAGAAACAGAAGTGACACTCTAATGAAAACTATAGTTTATTAAAAGAAAGAAAATTAATTATTTAGTGATATTACACATTCAACAAATTAAGATGAAAATGAATCTTTAGGAATTTCAATTAGCTAGCAAAAAGGATTTTGAATTCAATATTACCGTAGATTTACTAATTCATTAGAGGATGATCGGAAGCTAATAAACGTCCCAAATTCAATAGTTGTGAAACGTTGCAATAACTATCGATATTTCCAGTTTAGTTTTATGTGTCTATAAAAATTGTGTTACATAATATTATATACACTAGAAAAACATTATATAAATACATGTTGTATTGAAAAGTTTGACCGATAGATCATTACTGAAATACATAAATATGTTGAGGCAAACATTAATATCTTTTCATTCTACCGGTATTGGAAAATATCTGCTATCCCTAAATTGGTGTCTCTTTTCATGTCTCTCCATTTATCATTTGACATGTAGCATATTTGTAGGAAAGATAAGCTCAAAAAAATAACATAATAATAATTAAAAACATGTGTCGATAATTGAATGAGAGACGTTGAAATAAGTATTACCTATAACTAAATTTTCATACGAAGTTTTTTTTATCAAATTTTCAATATAAAGTTTCTAAACATTCGGTCAAAAAAAAGTTTCTAGACATATTCTAAATTAATACTGTTAATTTGATTAATGTATCGATCGATATTTTAATTTGTAAGATTATGATATATTTACCAAGTCCGAGGCTAAGAACAAGATTATAGTAAAATGTGACCCTCAACTAGATGATATGGATTTGGATTCTTTTGCATAAAAAAAAGAATTTTAAATACGTTTTGTGTAAATCTTATTTATCCATTAATTACGGATGGTTAAGATGTAATGCGGATTTCCCTAATCCAAAGTATAAGAGCATATTTAGTAGTTAGTATATTCAATATGATAGTGATATATATAATAGATTACCACAAAATTGATATGGTAATAATTTTAAAAATAGACATTAATTTTTAAAAGATGTCTTACACTAGATTGTTTATTTCACCTAGAATTGTATTATCTTAGAAAATTAGATAATAATAAAAAAACATAATTAACAAACTAAACAACCTATTTAATTAAAATACATATTTCAATCCATTAAAATAATATTAATTTGATGAGTCATTAGTCTATTTCATAATCTATATGTGGAAAATCAAATAGACTATTTTCAATATTTGAAATGCCACATCCTTTGGGAAGATAAATGAATAATTCAGTGTAGAGTATTTTTTAATTAAACATCTATTTATACTTATATATTTAGAAATATAAATAAATAGATTAATTATAAATTTTAAAGGGATTATGGCGCCATATTTTCATATGGCATTTGGAACCAAACAAGTGTGTAAGCATTGACCAATACAAGTTGGGAAATTGACATCTCAATGATAACCGGAATCACCTTTTTGACTTTTTTGGACCTACCTTTTTCATTTTTTTTAAATTACTATTTTATTATTTTATGTTTCATGAAATTCTATTTTATATTAATTGCATAGTATTTTTTAGTTTTCATTGAACAAATTAAATCTCATTCAGAATAATGATATGTTATTATTATTATTAACTAAGCAATATAAAGTAAAAAAAATATAAAAAAAGAAATGATCAGTTTATAAGTTTTCTACATATATGATTAGACTATAAGTTTTCTATATATAGGAATTCAGAAATTATATAAGTTTTCTATACAGTAAAACCTCGATAAATGAATGTTCGATAAACGAATAACCTCGTCTAATGAATAAATTTCTTCGGTCCCAACTTGGTTCAATGGGCTTAACGAATAACCTCGCTTAATGCATTAACGAATAAATACAGATGAAGTCTTTATAGGCTCTATGTAAATATAAATGAATAATCACTATATTTCAAATAATATATTTTTATTTATATAATATATCATGAATACATTTCATCCAATAACTAATTTTCAAACATATCAATAAGTCATATTTTTCGAAAAATGTCTCCAAAGTTGATTGTTTCTTTCCTCCCCAAAATGCATATTATCCTTGATTTTGTGTAAAGCATGCACCACTTCTGGAATATTTTGATCATGTTGCACCAAGTAATTTTGTATAGTGAAGACACTTGTGGTACAATGATACTATCATCGGGTTCAGGATCTTTTGCCTCATCATTTAGTACAGTTTCAATGATTTCTTCGTCCATAAGAGATTCCTAGTCACATTAGTCTCTTAAGGATAGTTCAGAAGATGTTCAACATCCATCACATTTCCATAGCTCAATTTAGAAAGGAGTTTAGTTAAATATTGGATCTCTTGCTCTAACTGACCATCTTCTGCTTCAGGAACATCAACTTCTTCTGATCGAAATGATATATATAATTACAAAAAAAAGTCTAAAAATATCATCTGAATGAATTATTACTCATTTATCGATAAGTAAATATTATATTCATTAATCGATAAATAAATAATTTCGCCAAATGAATATTTATTTTCTGTCACAAAGGTATTCATTTATTGAGGTTCTACGGTATGTAATCATTACATTGGACTATATAGAATATGGACTAAATTGAGAAATTTAAGAAATATTTCATACAAAAACAAAGAAATTGAAAGTTATGGTAATGGTATTAATTTTGGCACTGTAAGTTGGATAAATAATGCACATGGAAGAAAATAAAACAGCCAAACAAAATATGGAAATAAGAAAAAAAATAAGCTTTACACGTAAGCAGAGGCTAATGTAATAAAACACAGGCAAAATGTTTCGTGTCAATTTTTGCCCACCCAACTCTTACTTCGTCCTAATATACCAATATATCAATCAATTTTATGTGTTAACCCCTCATTAAAGACAGAAATCAATAAAATATCATATAAGAAAAATCAAATCATCTAAAAATAGATATATAAAATTATATGCATAAATTGATACATTTTTACCATGTTAAAATAATTAACTAAAACTTTTGAAAATTTTAAGTAACATTTGATAAAATTTGTAAAATTGAAAGAATCTTGATCTATTTCGTCAAATTTAAGTTGTTAAGATACATGTAACTTATAAAATAAGTAAACAATGATTTAATTCGTTCATTGATATACCAAAAAAAAAGACCTTTCAAATTGAAAATGTAATGTTACAGGATTCACAATAGGCCAATGGAAAAAAAATAATCACATCCAAAACAAAACAAATAAAAAGGAGACAAATATATGTAATAAATATAAATTCACGTTCCAATGGTGGCAAAGATCAAATCATACAAGCAATACACTCATTTTCACGATAAAATTTTATCATAGTGTCAATTTTTAATTGATTTAACTTTTCAATATGTCATTTTTTCTGATTTTCTCTCAACAATAAGAAGTTAATAATGTGTAACATTTCGAAAACAAAATGATATTCATTTTAAAATTTAAAATAACTGAAAGATATTTCTAAGGAAATAAAATTTTTTTAACGACTTAAAATACCTCCCCACTTAATAAAAAAGAACTGATTCGACTTTTGACGACTGTGCTACTTTTCATGCTTTTTCTATTCACCGCGTTAGGATGGGTGGACGGGGTAGATCATTCTAATCTAACGGTGACAGTGAAGGGTATGGAAGGACACGGTAGAAGGTCTTTTTACTATTTTTTTATTTTTTATTCTTTTCCATGACCTTTAAAAAATGAGAGGAACATGTCTGCATGCATGCATAGTAGTTAAGAGTAGATTCTGTAACATCTGCAATTTCTAATATCTAGCAACACACTGGACTCTGTTTAATAAAAACGCATTTAAAAAAAATTAATAAAAAGATGTTTCAATAAGGTTTTTGATATCACCATTATTTCTAATAACCTAGTACATGTTTTCGATTCTCCGTGTCCGGGTATGGTTGATGTTCTGTCAGGAGACTTGAGGGGGGTTTCCTTTCCCCGGTTTGGCTTGTCCTAGTTCCCAGGATTTTTTTTATTTTCTAAATGTCACGTGTCAGCTATTGATGAATGAAAAAATAAAAAGGTTAACATGTTTGATTAGTCAAACCAATTAAAAGCTGACGCATGACATTAATAGAAAAGAAGGTGTTATATTTTTAAATTGAAAAAGTTACTGATTAGTTCAAGAAACCCGTAAATATTATGGGAAAAGTTTGATTAACCACTGATACATTAAAATTTTTTAAATATTCTCTTATATTGTGATGTTTCACGGTATACACAGTATATAAATTTATAGTAGTTGTTTACCAAAAACAAAATATAATTTTATAGAAGTTTGGTGTACTTTTTTGAATATAACATACATTCCATTAATTATGGAAAAAAACTAGCATGCTCTCAATTCATAATATCTAGCACCACTTTTTATTTATACGTGTGCCAAAATATTGTTTTGGCATGCTTTTTTGATATATAATTTATTGATATATATTTAATATATAGCCTATTCAATCTATTTCCATAATTTATTGATAATTATTTAATATTTAACATAACGAATGCAAAAACATATATCCATAATTTGTCGATTTCAATAAATTATATGAGAAAAAATCATTTGAATTAATCTGTCTAATTAAGTTTATTGATCATACAGCTGACTTGAGCATATCGCCATATCCTATAGACAGATAATACAGTGCTCTACAACACATCCTAGGGTATATGTGCCCCCCACTCATACTCTTTTCTTTCTCCTTTCCTTAAATCTAATATATTCATCTTCTACGTGGGTCCATTATTATTACTAATTCCTGTCTTTTTCCCATGATCTTTAAAAATTTTAAAAGCAAAATCAAAATAATATTTCCTATTTTCTAATTGGCAAAGTAGTACATGTAAAAGGATATTTGAAGAAAATTTATTTGGTAAAAGAAGGTATCAGGTAGTGTTATCATTATTATATCATATTATTAGTTGTACCGATAATATTATTTATCATGATTTTTGTATGGTTTATTAAAAATATTGATATATAAAAAATACATGTCCAAATTTTAAAAATTAGAATAATGATAATCTAAAATTTATTTTTAAAACATATTTGTAATAGATATAAAACTGTATATATATATATATATATATATATATATATATATATATATATATATATATATATATATATATATATATATATATATTG
>CAOJBI010740512.1:0-10966 GCA_948277035.1 Euphorbia corollata
TATATATATATATATATATATATATATATATATATATATATAATCCAAATCATAAATTGATTTGGATAGGTTTGTTCAATTTCGAATTGGATTATAATTAGTATATTAGATATACATCCAAATTCGAAATTGATATATATAATATATATATAATGAAATTCGGTTTTATATATATAACAAGAGTATCAGTTCTACTCGATCTCTCCAATGAAATATAGATTTCGTAGGGTTTGAGAAAACCGAATATAAAAGAAAGCAGTTTGTTCCTTTTGAGTTAGAACAAAAAAAAATATTTTTAGCCTCGCCGTCTTTAGTGAACTAGCATTCCGGGCGGAAGCGTTCGTGTGGATACTGATAGAGGGTGTCGCAACATCGCACCTGTTTCTGAGTTTTTGAATCTACAAGAGGTTAGTTTCAAAAACCCTTTCATTGATTTAAACGAACAACATGGATCTCTGGTAGGAAATCAAAATTTTTATAATTTTTCCGCTGCGTTTATTTCTGATTTCCTAACAAATCGGTCAAGAATCCGATCTAGTTTAGTTAAATGACTAAATTAAAGAATTAATAAATTTAAGGATTAAATTATAAATATAAAAATTAAGTGTAAATATTTCTCCATATGACTTTAATTACAATTTTAGATTCTTTCTGACATTTATAAACAGAGGTAAGGAGATTAGATTTTTTATTGATGAAAAAATCATCTCTCTCCCAGGGGTTTTCTTACAACGGTAAATCTCCATTATCAATTTCCAATCGTTGCAAAATTTGTGAAAATTAATTGAAATTCGATAAACTGTGGATCAATCTCGATCTGACATTCACATCGATGTTATTTGATATTCGGATACAGAAAATGTATGATTCAGATATGTTCTTTAACTTTTCGTAAAATAGGAAAATTAAAAAGGAAGTGAAATTGAGGTTTACAATTTAAAGTGAAAATGAGAAAAACAAAATCTTAAAATGTGTACACCCTTGCAAATAATTAGGGCATGTATGAGATTGCAGCTAGAGTTTGACGAAAAGTTCCACAAACTTTTGATAGAACAATATTATTTGGAGTTGGATAAAAGATTTTGATTCTTAATACCAATTAATTAAGAACTATTCATTATTGACTTTCATAACTTTCTCGGGACATCAGTCTGTAAAAACTTGAACATACATTTTTCTAGAAAGCAGCTTAGAATATAAGATAAAATCTGGCTCAATGGCTCTATACAAATGAATAAGCTCGTAATTTCGTTGCTATTTCAAATTCTTTCTCCTCTCACATTTGATTTTTGTGTCTTTATTGAGATAAAGTTTTGTAATAATTGTAAAGGAACGAAAACGAGAGGATTAAAATGCAGGATGATGGACATTTAGTGAGACATCATTGGATTGAAATAAACTAGAAGAAAAAGAATAAAATATATGAAATTTAAGGTTAATAATGGATATTATATTGGTATCACAATTGCACTAGTTTAAACATGGTTGTTACGGGAGGGAGATGCTCCTTTATGATTCCATCTCACAGTTAAAGCTTCTTCTTCCCAAACATCTGATTTCTTCAGTTCCTTCCTTTACGTCCAAGTCCCTTCATCCAAAGCAAAGCCTAATTTGATATTTTCAACCTTCTATCTGTTCATTGGAAGCTTAATTTCGAATGGTTATCAAATCGTGATAATGGATTCAAACCCTTCCCCACCGGGAAGGTCATTGGTTGACTCTCCAACTTCTACATCTGCCAGTAATAGAATCAGTACTTTGTTGGCAAAATCGGTGTCCGATGCAGGAATCCAAAGTCTTTCCTCCATTTTAAACAACCCTCACGTCGGTAAATCTGGTGTCTATGGCTCCGATGGATCTTGGGTCGGATGGTGGTCCTCTTCCACTGCCATTGCTCCTCCAGAGTTTGCTCCCTTGATCCCTAACAAGGCATCATCAGACTTGTCAAGATCTGATTTCCAGCCCTACTTGTCTTCCATTTCCGACACATACTACCGATTTGAGGACATTCAAAATCATTCAACCAAAGAGGAGATTTTGAGTTTGGAGAATATTGGTGGCCAAGGTGACGCGCTTGTGGCTTGTTTGAGGGAGGTTCCAGCTCTGTATTTTAAAGAAGATTTTGCTCTGGAAGATGGGCCTACTTTCCGCTCTGCTTGCCCTTTCTCTAATTTCTCGGAGAATGTAGTTTTGCAAGAGAAGTTGTCGCAGTATTTGGACGTGGTTGAGTTGCATTTAGTGAAAGAGATTTCTCTGCGTTCCAATTCGTTCTTTGAGGCCCAAGGACAGTTGCAGGATCTTAACGGGAAGATTGTTGAAGGTTGCCATCAAATTCGGGAGTTGAAAGAGACTATTAGGCTTTTGGATATGGATTTGGTGGAGTCTGCTACACATATTCAGGAGTTAAATGCTACCAGAAGTAATTTGTTGATTCTGCAGCATAAGTTGAGGGTTATATTATATGTAAACCAGGCCCTTTCCGCTCTCAAACTGGTAAAACTTTTGTTAACCCTGTACAAGACCATTTTTTTTTATAAAGTTACAATTCCCTTCTTGCATATTGATTATGTGCTGTAAGCTAAGTGCTCATTAATATCATCATCATCATCATCGCTATCATGATGTCTTTTTTGAACAAATCAAAATGAAATAGGGACTCAAAACGACCGTGTTTTTATTTAGTTGTTTGGAACTGAATTTGAATTTACTCTAGTTGAAGTTCTTACCTCTCAAAGCTATTAGCATAACAGAAATGTGTTTTTTTTAGTGAATTTATGCATGTATTGTACAATGGATGCAGTTATCCGCATTCTCATTTGTTTTTCTTCCAGAATACACAATAACACTATTGGTTATAAACTTTTAGCCAAGTGTCTTACATCAGGTAGAAGAAAAATATGAAATGTATGTGACTGCTGAGAAATTTGATGTATTTTATTCTAAGAAGTATATTAAAAATGCATTCTACCAGCGTGGAAATTTTGTTGCATACCTTAAGTCTTTTCGTATGAGTGAGCATCAGTCAAAAGTTAAACTATTAATATTTAAGTCATTCTTGATCTTTAAAATAAATGTGCCTTGATTTTTCTTGCAGCTTGTTGCATCTGCAGATTGTGCTGGTGCTTTGGATGTGACTGATGATTTACAACATATGTTGGTATGCCCTGGTTGATCTATTAAGTTAGTTTAGTTAGCTGATGCTTCTTAGTCTCTCTTATATTGAATGGTCTGTTTTTGTTTTGTTTGAAAATCTTCCCCATCATTACAATTGTTTTTTGAATTTCTCTTTCTGTAACCTTTTGTTCTTTTATGTTATTTTGTAAGTGTTGAGTTTTGTTATTGAGATTCCATAAGGAAGAAGCCCTTAAGTAATGTTACTTTCAACTTTCAAGAAACTGTAAGGTGACATTTGGTTTGCGGAATGATTATGGAATAGAGTAGAAATTAACGAAGGATTGTGAAAAATGATGGGCTATTTGTATTGGATCCATCATAGCTATTCCTCGGATCATTGAATAGCTATTCCATTTGATTTTGAGGTGGAAGATATAGCTATATATCCCATGGAATAGCTATTTTATGAAACAAACATGTCATAAGTGGGATGCTTATGATGTTGAAGCACTTCTTTAGTATATAGGGTAATTCATTTTCGTAGTCTTGCCCCTGAATAGAACACAATAGATAAGTCAAAATCATAACTCTATCTTTTATCTTGCTTTAGTATTGAGTAATCAAATTTAAAAATCTTAAATGATATAGTAAAAGTGATTTGACGTTACATCAGTCTTACATCTTCTAGCAACCAATGATATCTGTGCACCAATGATGTTATGTATCATGTTAAAGTAAGTCACTTGCCTGGCTGATGAGGCGACAAGGTGAGGCACCAATTTCTAGTAGTGCCTTTGCTTTTCATAAGTGACTTCAGTTAGGCGTCGCCACTTGCAACTAGGCAATTGACGTGCAAGCAAGACATGATTATTCCTTGATTAAATTAGAAAAAGTTTTTAAATTAGAAAAACAAATTTAGAGTGGGAAAGAGATCGAATAACAAATCAGAAATAATGAGTGATTTTCTTAGAGTAGATTAGAACAGGAAAGAAATTGAACTACATATACATAGTTAGATCTACAATCCAAGTCATCCAATTTTGAATACATATAAGGGTGATTTTATCCTCTCCAATTGTTCTTTTTCTCAATCACAATCCAAGTCATCCAATTCCACTTAACATCTAAAAGCCATAAACATAGTTAAGAATCCTTGTAAAGTTACTTGTGAAGTGTAAAGCAACTAAACAATAAAAAGTAAATATATTCAATATTTCAGTCACTTATTCTCAAAATATTAGAGGCTAAACGAAGAGTGAAGAAGAGTAACTCTTTACTTTTGTTAGTTAGGTATTATTAGAGTTATACTTTTATTTTTTAGAAACTGGAGCGTCTCACTTCACTTGGACCACTTCCTTTTGCACATTTCGCCTTAGTCTATACATAAGTCTGTCACCTTAAGGGCACCTTAAACCTTTGACAACATTGCTTTGCACATGAGTGGTAGATAGGATAAGGAAAGTGAAATTCAATATTGACATATCATGACACAGGTTGAATATGGTTAGTGATTGACATATTTTGTTTACTTGAAAGGCATAATATTGTTGGCTACTTTTCCTTTGCTTGCAATAGCAATTAAATGTTCATTGCTGTATAATGAGCTATATAGGGGTGCATTAGAACAGTTTGAGTGAAATTTGCTCTTTCAGCAAATTAGATGCTTTTTATCTTTGTGATAAAGCTAATATACTATTGAGATTGTAATAACATGGATTGAAAAAATCTACAATGTCAATGATACATTGATTTCTAATAATTTTCTTACTGAAGCAGTTGCTTTAGTTATTTGCAACCGAATTTTAATCACTTTTTTTTTTATATTTCTAATAGGATGGAGATGAGCTGACTGGTCTACATTGTTTTCGTCATCTTCGGGATCATTTAGCAGCTTCAATAGATTCTATTAATAGGTACATGTACTTAAAAAACATAATGGCTGCTGACAGAGTTATTTTGCTGTCTAAAGCAATTTAGCCATCCATGTGGTTAAATTTGCTATTCAAATTATGACTTCCTTTTGTTATGTTTTTTACCAAATAACTTGTTTTAACATATTTCAATATTCAATATGTGCGACTCTGATTTCCGGCATCCTTTGAGCTACAAGTGTTTCTATTTTTGTCAATCTAATACCATAATACACTTTGGTTCAACCAAATTTTGCTAGAAATATGTGCAATGAAGTAACAACTACGTTCCACTAGAGTAGAAATATGGGGAAACATGTGAATAGTAAAACCATAGGTGCATATTGATAAGTTTGAAGTTATAAGTAAATTTAAACCTGAGATTTGACCAGACCAAATACACTAGTAGGTCCCTATATTTTCTTGAATTATTTTCCCACCTTTTAGCCAGTTCTACATGTTTCCTTCGTCCAAAACTTGTTTTATTTGGCCAAAAGAATCCACTAGGAAGCGAGACCCTTATTTTGTGAGAGGAAAAGCTGTTATTGACTTTGAATGAAGAAAAGATCCAGATTTTCTATATGAAATTTGATAATTTAGATATAATGAATAATATATTTTAAACTGCATTGACTGAATAAAAGCAGCAATTTTAACTTAGAAATATGCATAGAAATTAAGGAAGGGTGGTGTTGTAGGTATCAAATTGCAGGGGTTTTGAAATTATTTTTGAAAATATGAGAACCTATAGTGTATTGAGTAAAACAATTGGGGTGAGCAGATTTGTAGATGGTTTTCTTTTTTATTTTCAAAGCTTGAACAAGAGGATTTTACTGATTTATTTTCTGTGATGTGTATAAAGAGATTAAGTTTTTTTCTTTTTCTTATGTTTTTTTGGAACACATTTGCAGTCATAACATTTATTTATTTCCTGTAGCATTCTGTCAGCAGAATTTATGCGTGCTGCTATGCATGATGCTGGGGATACGGATGCGGTCATCTTAACTCGAGTAAAAGCTAAGGCTTCCATGTCCTCTAACGGAAGCTATGATGAAGTAAGCTAAATAAACTTCTTGTCTATTTTCAACCTTTGGACAAAGTCTTTTCATTACTTCCTTGTTCCGTAAGTAATATGTATCAGTAATTTCATGATGTGAGAGAGGAAGTGTGCTTTGTGCTACAAGTTCACATTCTATATGACAATTTGCACAATTTTGAGTAAGTGATAATTCTGGGATCATTGCTGGATGTCACGTTTTGCCTACCCTTCTAAATAGGATATTGGGCACTATAACCTTTTGTGTTGAAAACTTTGTAGTCTTTTCATATTTTATGGTCTCATATATGAATGTTGCTGTATCTTTAGATTCAGTGGGGAGTGATGCTTTTCATGGAAGACTTATAGTCTGCACAACTAAATAGGATTCAAATCGAGAATCAAAAACCCAAATTCATGAATTGAATCGAATCGAATTGTAAGATTCGGGCAATTCTTAAAATTATATAAAGATATAATATTTAGAATGTTCAACTTAAATTAATACTAAATTTTAGTCAATACTTACAATATTAATATAAAAAAGCAAATCATATCAACTTAAAATCTAGAACCTTATCAAATAAAATCCTAATCAATAATAATTATTCATCATTAAGCAAAACATCATTACTTTCATCTTCATTTTCCACCATTGCATGCTCCGATTCTTTTTCTTCTCCAATTTCTTCATTAGTATCCAAACTCAAATCTTCGATCTCATTAGTATCAACTGTTGCTCTAGTTTCGCTTTTGATGATAAAGTTTCCAAACCTGAATCTATTTTATTCTTTTGTTCCTTTTGAGGTATGATTTTGGAATTGAAAAAGTCTATTAAGTTTCTTTTTTTTATCAAAGAATCCTATTTAGTTTAGGATTGTATAGTACTGGAGAGGGAAAACAAAACAGACCTTCAAAATTTCTAATTTTTTAACAGTTTTCGTATCGGCCGAATCGTTCGATTTGTACAATTCAGATACGATTTTGTCATAATTCTTAGTCCATTTCAATTCACCCCATAGATTCGCATTTAGGGGTGAATTGAAACGAATCATACGATTCGAATAACAAATCGTACTATTTTGATAACAATGCGTTAATATTAGTTTGTATCATGTTCTTATATGGAATGAAAAACTGGCAAAGATTGACCTCCTATTGATTTTGCTTCATTTCTTTATGTTCCTTCATTCTAGCTACACTTGCCACTTGTTTGTAGGGCTTGACATGTTTTTAGTTGGGGTATATCCATATTTAAGCCACGATTAAAGAAACATTTGAAGCAAGCTCAAGTACTTTATTCACCTGAACCATAGGGATGCGTTTGTGATTTGACTCTTGCTTGGGTTTAGAACTACGTGATTGTTTTTATCCCTTCTCATCTTTAGATAATTAATCACCTAAATTTATCATCGGAAGAAAAAGTACAATGCTCTTGATATAGCTGTTACAGTTTTGAGCTTTAAGAGTAAAGTATAGTCAAAGCCATACTGCAACCATATGGAGTATTTAGATTTCGAATTCCTTTCTTGATCTACATGAAATACCTTACGATGACTTCGTCTGAGATTTTTTCTTAGTAGTTAAAGGCGCGCCTCAAACGTGTGCCTAGGCTCCAAGGTGCGATCTTGCACCTCAGATGCGCCTGCCTAGGCTCCAAGGCTTAATCTTGCACCTTGAGTGTGCCTCGCGCACTTGACTACTACTTTTTTTATTTAAAGTTTTAATGTTTATTTTAAATTTGTTCTTTATATGATATATTGATGTTTTCTTTTTTTTTTCCTTAGAAAAAATATTTTTGAACTCTTTACTCCTTCCTTTTTATCTTTGGTAATGCAACTTTCATAACTTATCATTTTAGCAGGTTAGATTGGAAGGAGAAGAAACCTCTTGTTTTCGTGACCATCTCTTGCCTCTCATAGTTGGGTTGCTCAGAACAGTACGTATCATGTTTCACTGACACTTATCTTTGCAATAATTTGTTGTTTGTGGTTGTATATATTATTTCATTAGAGGGGGACGGGTTGAGTTTGCCTGACTACCTTTTTTTATTTGGTGAATTCATTAATTAATAAAGTTAGTATAATAGTGGTTCCTGCCATGTTTTTGTAATTATTGCTTATTTTTTAATGTTTGAATTTACTGGCATTGCTTGAGTGTTAGCTAGAACTCAGGGCCGGCCATTAGTAAGAGCAAGATGAGCCGCTCAGGGCCCCAAGTTTCCGGGGGCCTCAAATTTCTATTCCGGTTATCGATTGAGTATAGAAAAAATAATATATATATATATAAATAATATGAATAGAATAACATGAGTATTTCTTTCCACTGATGGTAGAAGTGAGCGTCCGTTCTCCTTGTGATTGGAGGTTCAGTTCAATTCCTATGGGTTACTTTTTTTTCATTTCTTTATTTCCTTTTTTCTTTCTCCTTAAACATATTCTTATATAAGCTTTTTTGCTTAATCAAATTCAATAACAATAACTGAAATAATATTTTCTATTCAATCAAGTTATATATTTCCTTATTATACTAAAGAATTTTTTTTATGGAAGAAGTTATATGAAATACTTTTTTTTATAAGAAAAATTATAATTTAATTATCTTTATTTTCATTAAAGTTTATATGTTTCATTTTCAATTTTAGTTTCTTATTTAAACTTGGCATTTCGATAAATATTTGAGAATATTTCTCAAATTATAATATTGTAATTCTAATACCTAATATGTAATTGTCAAAAGTTTAATAAAAAATTTTTGAGTATAAATATATCGAAATATTAAATTTATCGTTGGAATTTTTTGAGCATACTTTCATTCTATGAGGGCCCATTTACAATTTATTGCTCAGGATAATTTCCGAGACGGCCCTGCTAGAACTGCGATTAATATTTGCAGCTTTTTGATCCATTATAATTTGGATTTTGATACCAGTTTGTTTGATAAAATTTGGTTCTTTTCTTGAGGAACTTGATATGAATTACTAGCAAGTTTGCTATTCTGGTTGGTTGTGCTGATAAGAAAATTTTGGTAGAGCAGCAGAAAACTAATTAGAAAACAACCATTGGTAACACAATGAAGTGCTAAGATAAAATACGTGACTTATTGACCATGTATAATCTGTATTCTTGTCTTTAAAATAATTGTAAATGGGGTAGCAAAGGCTTGGCGTCTGTACAATAATACGTGTAAATTCTTCTTTCAGGCTAAGCTCCCTTCTGTTTTGAGGATATACCATGATACACTTACTGCTGACATGAAATCAGCTATTAAAATTGCAGTTGCAGAACTGCTTCCCATCCTTTCGGGACGGCCTGTGGAGTCAGATTTCACTCCTGGAGAGCGTGCTATAGATGCAGATGGTATGTTCACAATGTAATATGCAAGTGTTTTAAGATATTGGAATATTAATTTGTTTAGATTAAGTTCTGGTTCCATTTATTGATTTAGTGAGTGCCTCTGTTTCATTTGTTATTGTCTTCTAATTCTGTGGCTTATTCAGGCAGTGGAGTATCGCTTGCAAGCAAGTTAAGGAGCTTGTCATCTGATAGTTTTGTTCAACTTTTGGAGGCTATATTCAGCATCATACGGGTAATGTATACATTGCTAGTATTGTCCGGAGTCTGAGGCCTAGGCTGAACTAGTATTCTGAAAATTACATAAAGCTCTTTCTCAGAGTCTGATATTTATCATTATTATCTGGATTTGATGAAGAATTAAAGATTCGATTTTGCATGCACATGCAGCAATATAGAACTTAAATTGGATGAGTATTATTTGAAAAGTAGGAATGGCAAAACTTCTTTATTGCAGGCTATGGTTGAAAATTATTATCTACAATTGAGTTTAATTGTCATTGATATTTTGCTCAAGATGTGCCAAATGAAAAAAAAAACAACACATTGTAGAAATAGATGAAGAAGAAGAGATACATAAACTTTCTCTTAATTAGCTCATTAGGTATAAACATAAACTAGGTATAAAGACCCAACCTCTCTACTCAACTCCATCCTTAATAATACTGCAATGATAGCTTTTTAATAATATAGCAGTAATTGTTGCAGTAGATCTAACACCCCCTCAAGTTGGAGTATAGATATTTGTCATGCCCAACTTGTCAAAAATGTATTTAGTTTTATTTTCTGGCAAAGCTTTGGTGAATACATCGGCTACTTAACTTCCGGTTCTGACATGTTTAGTTGAAATTGTACCATCTTCTAACTTCTGTTGAGTGAAGTGACAATCAACTTCAATATATTTGGTACGTTAATGATATATTGGATTATTGGCGATGTATATGGCTACCTCGTTATCACACCACAAAGTCATTGGTTTTGTTTGGGAAAACTCAAGTTCTTCAAGTAGGTGATGCAACCACACAAGTTCACAAGTAGTTTGTGCCATGGCCCTGTATTCAGACTCTGCATCTAAGCGTGAAACCACTGTCTGCTTCATAGTTGTCAAGGCGCTAGGCGCAACCGAGGCGCTAGGGGGTTGTGGAGCCTAAGCGCACGCCTTAAGGCGCAAACGCATTTAAGGCGCACTTAAGGCGCATTAACTTAAAAATAATAAGTTCTTCATATAAAAGAAAATCCATCAATTCAAAGTTCAAAATAAAATTCCTAATTTCTATAAACCTAAAAAAACACATCAATCATCAAAATCGTCGTCAAGCTCAAGCTCAACATCCACATCCTCGTTAAAATCACTTTCAAGTTCATCATCAACAAATTCCTCCTCATCGACATTCATCTTCATAGAAAACAGAGAGTAGAAATGAAAGCATACCTTTAAGAGTAATGGGCTGACAGGATTGTGTAGAAACTTTGAGACAGCTCACGGAGCCTCGAGCAAGATGATCAGAGAAGAGACAGATTGATCGGGGATGCGGATGGAGTTTAGTGCAGTA